>APFE031126160.1:5309-29074 GCA_000404065.3 Pinus taeda | reverse complement strand
TAATCTTGTTGACATTAAATTTTCTAAAATCTTGGTATTGAGAATGTACTTTCTAATTCCTTGCTAGAGGGTAAATGAAGGTGAAGCTAGGGTTGAGGCTGTAAGCTAGGAGACTTAGAGTGTAATGTACCTCTAACATACAAACCCAATTTTATTTTTTTACTTCTCTTACTTAATCAAATGTTGTTATATGTCATTAATATGGAAGTAAATCTAGTTCTTTTTAATAAGACTTCCTGTTCTAAAATCATGTAGATATAATATTCATATATAAAATAAAATATTTACATTTGAATATTTAACCATGGGATCCACATTAATTAAACTATATTTAAATATAGAAAATATCACTACTACATTATGTTCATGGATTACTCTTGAAATCAAAACTAGATTTGGGGGAAAATAAGCACAACAACACCCCACAACTATTCAGGATATAATGTTTATTTTATGGGTCTTCAGCCAATATTCTTAAATGTATTTGTTATATATTTAGTTTACATAGTAGTGGTCTTTATGATTAAGCCCATTGTGAATTGAACTAAAAACCTCTTGTTTCTTAATCCAATGTGTAACCAAAGCACCATGGAACCATGCCTTGCAACACACCTCGAGTCCTTAATGTGTGGGTCCCTTGTCAACATGTCTAACATGCCGTCCACAGTATTTTCTGGTATATGTGATAGAGGCACAAGTGCATGATCTATATTCTACAAGGTAATCATACAATGGTGATTACTTAATGGATTTATTGATTGTAATGACTACCCTTTTGAAACGATCATTTAGAATTTGTTCTTCCTATGCACTCATATATTCTCATAGTTCTATTCCATGGTTTAACATTGCAATTTAATTTTCCTGGTCATTGACAGCACTTGGCTTCCAGCCCACACTATGAAAATATTCAAATGATATACAACAGGTAATCTTCACATGTCTTCCTAACACTTGGTCTATTACTTGTCTTGTTCAAGGTTTTAACAATAATAAATTAAATTTGGGGATTAAAGTTTCATACTAACAAATTTCTTTTTAAGAGGGTTTTCTATCATTCCTTTTAACAACAATCTTGTGTCTGATGACTTATACATGGACTATAGGTCTTCCAGAGAACCTTTTAAGATTACACTGGTAGCTACCTTTGTCTTAGATTAATTAATTGGCCTTAGGGTTGTATAAGTACCTTTCAATTTTTTCACTCATTATTCTTTCTTTATGAAGATGGTTTTTCATGGTTTTCCCTCTGAATACTTTTGATGGTTTTTCTCAAGTAGTCTCTAAAAAATTTTCAACTAATACAAAGGTTTTTCTTCTAGAGTACTTCTAGGGTTTCAATGGGGTATTTTTTCCAAGTTTTACAAGAACATATTGAGGCTATTCCACTAACCAACATTCCTCTCAATGGTTGCATGGCCCTTAAAGTGTCACTAAAGGAAAAAAAAAATCCTTCACACGTTATGTCAACAATTCTCTATGGATATTACAACCAGTTTAGGGTTTCATCGATTTGATCATTTATGAGAGAAACTACATTCCAAAAATCAATTGTGACACTTCTTGTGTGAATGATTTCACTTTTACATTTAATTTATATATTTATAGAGAAAATTTATTGCATACAATCTTTTATGGTTTATGATTTGAGGAGTAACCATAGAGTTTCTTTATGTACAAATATTTTGAGGGCTTATGCAATTGGATTTCTCGTGTGTTTTTTATTATTCAAGGTCTCACTTGTTGAGTCAATTCTCCTCTGATAGGTATCATATCTAGCCATAATTACATATGTCTATTTACTAGATATAACATTATTTCCTTCTAGTTAACCACTCTCTTCTTTTTATATACTTAGTATTATTTTGGTTCATGTTATGTATTTCAATGGAAAGATTTCATATTGTTATAGCATTAACTGTAAATTCATGAACCAATATGTGACCATACTTTCAACAAGTATTGGTAGTTACAACTACTTGATAAAACCCTCTAAGTAACTCATGATTGGGTCTCTTAGGTTCAATTCTTGGTTAATTGTTTAGTTATCAAAATTATAATTCTAACATAAATTTATTTCTTTTTCTACACATTTGGTCTTTAAATCCCATTTCAAGGTTATCTCAACACTACATTATTATATATTTACCCTTCCAAGTAAGAATTTTCCTTTTTAACCCCTTCCTCATTTTGCAGGGTTTGTTGTTATGAATATTGAGACGAAATATTAACAACCATAATTGTTATATTATATTTATTTCATTCACATTTAGCATACTTTGCCTCAAGTTATGAAAATAGTTTTAAGAATTTAAACTTAATTTTGATACTATGTACAACAAACAATGTGTATGAACTAACTCCAAAGTTTTCTCAAGAAAACTCATTTTTGGAGTTATTCATTTAGATTGTACTATAATCCTTTTTAATTATCTTGGATTCCTAAACCCATTCATAAATACTTGGTTAACAGTTTTTTTTTCAAACTAGTAATATGAATATTCTTGTTCTTATATATATCTATATCATGTAACTGTAAATCCTTTACTATTTGGATTGTTTTTGCATGATTACTTATATGTGAGTATATAAAATTAACCTTTTAATTCATTTCATACTTATTTTTTCAGAAATTAAATACTTCCTTACCCTTAACGTCTCATTTTTTCCTCAATAAATCCTTACTTTGAAAAGTCTCAATCAAGCCAATGCCCAAATTCCTTCTATGCGGGCTTTAAATAGAAAGATAGTTATGAGGTACATGTGCTTTATAGGTCATGTAACTTCTTTCAGAGAGTGTTTTACAAATTAAATAGATACTTTATGCAAGTATAAATTCTTGAACAAAACATTAATATACTTATAAATTGTTTACAATACTAGTTAATTTAGAAATCTCTAGCCTTTATCTAGGAAATAAATTCAACTATATTTCCCCTATTCACCATATCCATATATAAACCATTTTTCATTATTTAGTATAAAACAAACATACATCTATTCTTTACTTACCTATTCATAATAACATACAATTCATAAAAAAATTATCCAACTTCTACTGCATGCTAGTTATCTATGTCATTTCTCAATTTACTAGTTACATTATTCAATGATTTATTCTCTAAGTAAATAGCCACAAAATATTATCCTATGGTTAGTACTTTCTTGAACCATTTTTTATAATCAACAATACACTAAACTTTTTAGACTTCTTAACACTTGAAAATAAACTAGGAATCAACACATTCCTGCCAACCAACGAATTCCAACACAACAATTCCCCCCAAGCCTCAAGCTTCTTTGTTGATAATAAATTGTTCTCTTCTTGCTAGAATATTTCTTATTTTGCATAGATCTATATATTCTTAAGAAACTTTAGAGAAAATGTTCTCTCTTCCTTTTTTACGCAACATTTCTATCTATCATTTGCTACTTAGCCTTTTTCTTCCAACATAATCCCTGTCTCCAGTTATGTTGCCTCTTAATAGAGATTAATTCTCTTGAAATTTTAGGAAATAATGGGAATTTATAATTGTGGAACATGCCACCTTTTTTTTCCGCTACCTGGGACTCCAACCAACTAAAACAATTACTGACAAGAAAGCATCCTTACTCCTTACATGTTGATTCCCATAATATTTCTAATTAAACAATATTTTATTTATTATTGAACATACATATTTACATCCATCACTTGAATGTTTAAATATAGTCTTGGCCCCATGGTCAATGTATCTACTTAAATATTTACAATAAACATAAAATCATAAAGCCTTGTAACAGTAATTGTGACGGGTATTACATAGAACTCCATAAAACTCTGAAAGGGAAGGGTGGGAGCTTGGCCTAGAAATTGTCGATAGGGTTAGAGTTTATAAGAATCCACAAAGGATCACAAATAGACAAAATAAATATTTTCAAACTAATATCATCCCATAGATTTTGACACAAGATTAGATTAAGTGGGCCAACTAGTTTTCTTAAACCTCCCTTCACATGCAAGGCATGCCATCATAAGAGAGCACATTGTTAAACACAGATGGGCAGCAATAGAATATGAAAGATAAAACATGAAAGTACAATTTTTATTAACAAATTATTTACATTTATAGTACATGTTGTGACCATTGGGTTTCACATCCCAAGGTCTCTTGGACTCCTTTTGTCCATTCGGATTCCACACTAACCCATTGAGGATTAGGTGTCCAACATTCCCCCCCTTAATCCGAAGGGTTATGTATGAGTCTAAAGAGAGTTGTAAAACAAAATGTGCAAAAAGGCATGGTAGCACTAGGCTAAATGTGCTCTCTGAAATGTTGGTATAAAGGGAGGTGGTTTAAGGATGACCACCAACACTGGAACACTTAGTGCAGTTCCCGAAACTCTTCCAAAACTGGCAAGAAGCTGAAGTCTTCTGCTAGAGGAAGTGCTCCTATTGTTTTGAAGAGGGAAACTTTCAACCATGAAAGGGAGGTCTCACCCCGCATAAAAGGGAGAACTTCAACCTAAAAAGGGAAGTCTCAACCTGTGATGGTTTAAGGATGACCAACAACTCTGGAATGTTTAATGCAATTCCCGGAACTCTTACAAAACTGGCAAGAAGATGAAGTCTTCTACTAGAGGAAGTGTCCCCAATTTTGTTCCTAGAATTCTTCTGAAACTGGCAAGAAGCTGAAGTCTTCTGCTAGAGGAAATGTCCCAGATTACCAACTGAAGGCATGTTCAGGGGCATCTTTATTTCTGGCTACAACTCTGAATCTGGTATGGCAGGTTGTGGCTCAGGCTCGCTTGATGTGACTTTGAAGCTTGTAGATGACCATCATTTTCCCCCCTGTCAGATACAAGGTGAGATGATGGAGAAAACTCAACTACAAGACTGTTTAATACTCTGGAACAAGTTCTGACATGTGATGGAATATCTTCTTGGTTGTTGATGCCCATTGCCAAGAACCGATCCATCCAAGATGAATCTTTGTTCTTGTAGGGCGTTTGTTTCTGAAGCATCTATTTGAAGAATGAGTGGTTTTATGACAGTGCTTACATGGATGAAGATCAAAACAGTGATCTTTCAAATGTCTAATTCGATCACAGTGTTGGCATTTCACAATCTGTTGTTGTTGTTGTTGCTGTGGAAGGGAAAAATCTAGAACAGCTGGATGTGAACTGTCGTGAAGGAATCTAGCACTCTAAAACTGAATGGGCTTTGAGTAGTTTGGAATATGAAAGGACAAGTCCTTGTCATATCCAAGACTAGTTTTTTGCTTGTTGTGGAAAAGTTGTTCCCAAGGTCTGATGATGGGTTAGGGAAGTGCAGACTGAGTTTCTACATCTGCATGTACAACTGTTGCTTTATTAGGTACTAAATCTGAATGAACTGTAACGATACTAACTTGTTGTTTATGTGAGTATGTTTGATTGTTCTGAACAGAAACAGATTCATAATGATGATTCCTCTGTTTTAATTCTTCTTGTTGTAGCTAAGATTAAAGCTGCAAAAAATCGATCTTTTCTGTGCATTTTGCAGACAGACCTGAATTTCTGTGAGAGAAACTTTGATGACTTTTAATGTACCATGATTAGTAGACAATATCAGAGTTTTGAGGAACTCTAATACTTCATTGATTCTGGCCATTTTCTCCAATATTAAACTTACACTTTAAGCCAATTGTGAACCAACGTCACTACAAGGTATTCTCAAGGTTTGTTCTCTCATAAAACTACAATAATCAAATGAGATTCTTCCTTGAGGAATGAACCAAAAGCAAGATTTTAACTCCACAATTATTCTCCAAATCCACACACAATAATGGTTGGTTGCATTCATACACAAGGAGAAGTATATTGTGCATTCTCAAAATATAGGTCAGTATCTAATCTGGTTACATATATTGCAGATACTTATAATTAGAGTCTCATTCATTTTAACACTATGCAAGCAAATGATTTTGAGCATTCTTGGCTCTAAATCAATAGTTGTTACCTTTGAAGAAATCTGAGATACCTATGAATAATCCAACCTCGACATACCACAACACCAACAAATTCAAATAGGGTCGGCCTGTTATCTTGATGGGACATGATGCCCACTCATCCTCTTTGCAAAAACGCACCACCTACAAAAGAATTTATATAAAAATGGCTACAGACATGGATCTACCTCCATGCTCCATGAATTTATCGTTTTGGAGAACTCATTAACCATTCTTATCATAACAACATTCTTTCACACTTCCAACTTTCTGCTATTTTATTCCACGAGACAAGACTTGAATATATAAATACTTTGACCCCTACTGAAACACCTACTGATACAATCTATGAATTCCATATGCACAATTTCATATTTATCCTACTTTGATTTCATTAGCCCGTTTTATTTGACTAACAAATCCTGAGTTACACTGAATATTTATACTTTTCTCATCGTCGACCTTGCCTTTATTTGACTGTATACCCTTGTCTCTTTATCAGTGTATGCACTGTATCCTCTTTTTACTTTATTAATAAAAGCGCACTTCAGCTAATTTCTATGTATACCTTTTACAATAATTAGACTTCGAAGGGTATTCCACCTTGATATTGCAGGTGTCGACATGGCTACTTTCATGTGGTGAACAACCAGTACGCGCACTGGGAAATATATGTAATCGATGGGAGCGCAAACCCAACAATTAACAGTGAAGGAAACATATTTATAGTGCCCGATAATGCCAATGCTAAGGAGGTGTAGAGCCTAGTTCCCTATTCTTGAATCAAACCAAAATCATAGCATACTTTCAAATTCCATGTTTGTCTTTAGAAAGAATTCGCCACTGAAACCCTAGATGAATAAAATGGCTATATGCAGGCGTCGAAGAATGGAATCAATGGAACTGGAGATTGGTAGGAGACCTAATGTTGAACGGTGCATATTTTGTTCTTTCAGGCACCAGAGCGGCTGATAACTATGCCTTAGCCTCCAGTCTCGGGGCGAAGTCAGCATTCCTTGTGGAAACCAGTACCGAAGAAGCAGAGGTTTTGTTTATATCAACAGAGTGCACCCTAAATGTGAAGTCATAAGTTTGATTGCAAGGCTCTGAATATTCTGGTGAATGTTTGTCTCAGAAAACAGGAATTTGGCAATTTTCAAAAAGAGGAGTGGCTGAATATCTCTGAATCTTCTAGCGAATGTTCATCTCAGAGAAGAGGACTTGGAACAACTACATACCTTTGTTAGGAATGTGGTGGCTTAATTCATTAAGAAATTTTAAGCATATTCAATTCTGCAGCGAGAAGGTAGCCAGAGGCTTAGCTGTGTTATCACACCCACCAGACACAAGCTCCAAGGATTTCAAGAACTGTTATCTGACACGACATAGCAGTGCATGCAAAGGAACAACATACTAAAAGTACAATTTTGAGGGGCGCCAAGGTTTCCAGGCAGAATTCAGAGCATTAGAGTAGGTGCACAGTGAAGAGTAAAACGCTCAAGTTATTACATGCAGTAGAAAGAGTAGAACTGACATGAGAGATGCCACAAAATCAATATGAAACTACCAAGGACAGCGCTGAGGAGATTCCAGGAAAATTCAGATAAACCATTGCGAATACAGTGGGCATATAAAACGTTTGTTTACAAGTCAATGCGTAGATATTCGACCAATCACTCTTCAAGGCAGAATGCAGTATCGATTCTCATGCAAGAGGTCAGAATACACAATTTTGTTCGAATTAGGACCAATGTATTTCATGAGGGAGCGTTAGTGTAATAGATTCTTGAAAAAATAGCAGAGGGCATTAAATGTGCAGAGAATATAACATAGAATTACGATAGGATCAGAATGGCAAGACTAAAATTTAGAACACACATACCTAGGTGGAGGCCACAAAACTAGTGGCTCAAATTGGAGTAGGACCAGATTGGAGCAGGACCAGCAATCGCCCGCTCTGATACCATGTTAAAAACACATGGGCAGCAATAGAATATGAAAGATAAAACATGAGAGTACAATTTTTATTAACAAATGATTTACATTTATAGTACATGTTGTGACTGTTGGGTTTCACATCCCAAGGTCTCTTGGACTCCTTTTGTCCATTCAGCTTCCACACTAACCCATTGAGGATTAGGTGTCCAACACACATAATAAATGAAAAAGATGTAGAGTGGAGATATTACTAAGGATGGAATAAATAAATTTGAAAGGTAATAGATAGGTATCGTAGGAGAACATTTGGTTTAATAGTGATTGATCCTCTTGGTAAAGTCTTATTGTTCATGGAATTATGTGGTGTCTGGACCTCTTGTCTCGTTACTCTTTCTTATGACCTTCTTTGATCCAACCCCTACATTCTCCATAATAAAGCTCTATTATAGAGTCCCCACAGAACTATCAATCCTCTAACAAGTAATCATATATAAACCCTCACTACAATCACCTTGAATTCACAGAGTGATGAAGGATGGTATGGTGGATACACCTTTCAAATTGATCTTGTATGTCAAGTGCTAGAACAAGGGTGTTGATCCCTCCCACCTATTCATTACCTGATGGCCCACTATAATCATGTATTCCTTGTTAGAGCACCCACTATGGGGCCTTATTTTGTTAAATCTTCTAACATGATCATTTAAACATACTTTATAATTTAAAAATCATGTTTAAAGATAATAAGGTTTAAATATAATACACTTTTTATTTTAAAGTTGATATTTAAAGATAATAAAATCTAATTATAACTAAAAGATACATGTTATATCATGAAAAACTAAATGAAAATTATTAATAATGTTTAATTTGTAAATTTAGAATAAGTTATATTGATACCGAAATATTTATGACCTTTATTGAAATATAAATTATTGTTTAAGTAATTCATCACAAAAGTCTTGACCATCACATTTATTCTATGAGTAGTGATATTAAAAATATGATAATGTGAGTACAAAATTGAATATTATATATGTTTTTAAACTAGAAATCCATCATTAAATAAACTTGAAGAAATAAAACTTTATTGGTAAATGTTCACACCATTTTATAAAATATTCACCAAAAGCATATTTTATGCATTTTTCATATTTTTAGAATTACAGTGCAAGAATTATAAATAAGGATTAGATATTATGGGGCAAATATACATGATGCTCTATGATAAATGTTTTTATAAGGGGTTCATATTTTACTTGCTTCCAAAAATTTCACTCATTTGAATTTTTTATTAATAGAATATAAAATCATTACAATGAGAACTGAACGCTTTTCTCCCTCATAGCCAAGTGTTTATAAAATCATGATGGTCTTGTTTATAAAATCATAATAGCATTTGGATTAAGGTTATGCATTTTATAAAATCATAATAGTATTTGGATTAAGGTTATGCATTTTACCATGAGTTGTATTTTTCAAATTTTTAACTATGGAGTATGGTTAGGGTTTGGGTAAACATTTTCAAATATATTTTTGCTATTTATTTTTTAGGAAATTAGCTATATTAATTATGTCTTTTTTTATCTCTTAGAAAAAGTGTTTTAGCTCCAAATTGATATTTAATTTTTTTTTCTTTTTATTTAGTGGATTTCAAAATCAATAAGTATGATATTATCTCGTACTTTTTTCTTAAATGTCTCAATTTTAATTATAATTATAAGTAGAACTCTTTGTGTAGATATGTATCAATTACAAAATTTTCTTTATCATAATTTATAGCTTTATCATTTACAAAAATTCTAGCGTATTCACGATTTCATGATTTATAGAGATGAAATTAAATTGATGGTTTATGGTAATAGTTCTAACATCATATATTTTGGGATAGAATGCAATTATGTTCTGAGGAAAATATTTCTAACTATAATATGCAAAAGGAAGTAACCACTCTTTCTCTTACCTCATAATTTATGTGTTGATGGAAGTCATTGTTGTCATCCCCACCTCTAGAAAATCAATCTTATTACTTTTCTTAAGAGGAAATATAGTGTTTAGATTGGTAGATCTATTCTTTTGTGTCTCAAACCCTTTTAGTAAGTGCAAAAAAAATTAGAAACAAAGATATAGAAAACATTAAAATTAGGGATAAAAATGTTAAAATCAATGCTAAATACACCCATCATATCTTGAAGATGCTAAATGTATGAGTGGATATTGTACTTCATAGTATATTTCATTGGGATTCTATAGAATACATGAGGGGTAATATGGGATAACTATGTAGGTATCCAATACGAATAATAATAGATATGTGTTTATGTCTTGTTACATATGGATGTCATTTATAGTAAATAAGGTCAATGTGGTAGTGTAAATATAGTGAAAGTAAGAAGGCTTAATAGAAGGTCTCACCTAATCGAATGTGCTTAGGAGATAGATAATACTATAAATAAGTAGAATTAATGTGATGTTTCCTTAAGGATTAATTCATGGTGCTACCCTACCTCAAGGGTTTGTCTACTATTTGCACGTTCAATCCTTTGTTATCTATATTATTGATAATTTACTATTGAGTTAATTTCAATAATATATTTTTAGATATATCTATAACATAATATTTGGTATCATAATTCTTCTTTGAACCGGAAAAGTGAATAAATTTTTGTAGATTTTTCTAGAGAAAAAGAAGAGGATAGCAAACTTTTGAGTAATTTATGAAACTTTGTGAGTAGATTTGAAGAATCCATTTAGATATTTGAATTCCCCTTGGATAAATTGCTAATTTAGAAATTAAATAAAACTTACAAAAAACAAAAACCATTTGAAATGGAGTTGAAATGGAGTCTGGGAGGTGGAGATATCATTAATTTATAATTAACTATTCTAGGGTTTTCCTAAGCATGGCCATGTGATTTATAGATATGGTATCTTTTTCTATGGTGTTTAAATTTCATTAAAACTAGATCCACTAGATGCATATTGACTATGGTATTTCATAATTGTGGTCATAATAGACAGTTGGAGATTCCCATTTTAATTTAGTCGTATCAAGGAGTTCAATTGAAAATTAACTAATTTTCTTCAAAACCCTAGTTCTACTTTTGGAAATTTTTAAGGTAAGATATCTTTTAATAAAAAGATGACGGTCCTAGTATCAAATAATTCACAATGTCAAAAATTCATTATGGAAAAGATGTTGGAAATATATTTCACCCCATGGTTTCAAAGAAGATGCTACTATCTAATGGAAATCAATGGACTTTTCAAGGATGATGGTACTTTATGATAAAGAATATGAAAATTAATTTCAAAAAAAATGGTCTCATATCGAGGGTAAGGATAAAGAAAGAACCAAATAATTATTTTCATGTGGCAACTCTATATTGCAAGTTCATGGATGTAGTTAAAGCAAATTCAATGTCTCTATTAACCTTAGTTGTCAACAACTATATATCATATGTACATGGATGTATTCATAAAGAAAATGTATTTGTTTATATTAACACTAGTAGCACAATAAGGATTAATCATGTTCAGGATCAATTTGGGAAGGAAGCACTTACACATCATGTTCATATTTCACTAGGATGGATGTATGTGTGTGCTTGGTACCGAGTGGATACATTCCTTAGCCAATCATATTGTATGGTTTCTTTCTTTTTTCAGGGATGAAACATAGAAAGGGGGATAGAAAGTAGTCTACCTAGGGGCTAATATGGGGTATCTACGGAGGTACCTAGTGGGAATAATAATAGATATGTGTTTATGTACTTGTAGAAACCATGTCTAGTAAATAGGGACAATGTAGTAGTGTGAAGACAATGAATGTAAGAAATCTTACTAGAGATTACTAGAAGGTTCCACCTACTAGAATATTCCTAGGAAGAAGTTATTACTATAAATAAGTAGAAGCAATGTAATGGATGTATGCTAAAGAGTCTTGTGCTAGTAACAAGCAAATATTACTTCCGATTTATTTTTTTCATTAATGAATAATATATTGTGATACTGTGCCATAATGGTTTTCATATTAATAAATAATAGTTAATTTTTATATCATCTTTTGCATCATATTTGTGGTTTCATATTTAGATTTGAGGTACATAATGGTTTCACATTGTTAACCAATATCTTATCACATTCATTCATAAAGAGGGTTTTAAAATCATAAAAAAATAAGTAGATATGCTATAGGTACTAGGGTACTCGGTTGGGGGAGGGGGATAATTTAGATTACAAAGGGGTTTATAGATATCGGGGATTGCAAAATTTGGTATCTCGTAATTGCATGGGATATCTAATAAAAATATGAGGTTTTTAATTAGAAAGAGGTATTTCGAGGGAGTAGTTCAAGATAAGTATTTTTGGAGCTATTTATATATATTTAGTGAAATTGGGGCTATTTTTAACATTTCTTGAACATTCATGCTATGTTAAAAGTTCATTGAGTGAAGATGACTTGTGTATTTTATGTTGATGTAGATACTATAAAGAGTTAAAATTCATATGCTTTAACATTTATTTTACCATTCAAATTACATTTGTGGTACCAAACCAACTTTGCACATTTTGTACTTAGATTGTGTACTCCTGCCCTTAGTCTTTCATATAAATGTTAGAATTTAAAGTATCCTTTATAGATTCATTGAGATTCCATAACCTTTAGACCATATATAATGCTAAAGTATAAACACATAATCTAGTAAGTTCAAACCAAACCAATTAAACTAACTGTCTAGGTTGATGTGTTCTCTCTGTGGACATTATTTTCCAACAAAAACTTTGAAAAATTTTGTGAAAAAATTTAAGAGAAGCTTTCTTGCATTCATGAATGACATCCTTAAAAAACCGTAAATATAAAATATGTAATATGATAACAACCCAATATTTAATAACATTAATAAATATAAATTAAATTTATTCAGTAACTTTTATATATATCTATAATATATATATATATATAGCTTAAATATATTCCGTAACTTTTATATATATATATAACTTATATATATGTATGTTATGGTAAATCCATTTTTAACTCTGCAACTATTATGACTGTAAAGGAGTCAAATATTTTTTAATGGAATAATATGTTAAAAGTTAATATATATCAAATGACAGACTTCGAATGTTATGGTTAACGAAATTTCATTTTCAAAGACCATCACCTATCTTACTGGATGGAACAGAGAGCAATAAATGGTCGATGTTTACTTTCAAAAAGCTCAGAGCGTGGTTTCTAATAAGAAATGAAAGGATTAGCTGTGTAAGTAGGAAACAGTAATGAAAAAGTAAAGAATCAGATGGACAAACAGCTCAATTCCTTACTAGTGGAGCAAGAGTAAAACGGGTTCTGAGTGCATGGCCAGAAAATCGACAGTCTCATGGAAGTTTAAATCAGAAAACGTTTGGCCCAGGACATTTCGTTCATTGATTCTTGTGTTCAAAGTGATTATGAATACTCTATCGTAAGGTACTCTGTGTATCAAGGTAGGTCCTCACATCGTGATAATAATGAGGCCAATACCTTCTTCCTTTCAAGACTGTACACATATCCGAGTAGAATCTTTTATTTCACAACAAATTTATCTGATACTTTGTACTGTAACCTAAATACTTTGTACTGTAACCTAAAGCTATCTGGCTGTCTAGAGCTGCAGAACACGGTGAAATGAACAATTAAGTGTCTCCGTCGGTGGAACTACCGACTGCTTGACGAGCATTTCAGTGTCCTGCTAGCCTCATGCTTTGCAAATCTACAATGAAAATCGGATCTGGGAGATTGAACTACATTTATTTTTCTCACTTGCAATATCTAGTTAAAAATTCTTGCACTACTAGTTAGTTAAGCATTCTGCAAGTTCCTTCATTTCAGATCTGTTCATTTCTTCCATGGATGCTGCACTTCCCTACCTTTCTGCTAAGGACGATTACTCTTTGTTTAAAGTGTACGAGCATACTGCATTGAAGGCCTATTCGCCCTTTCTTCGGAATCAAGATTTTCGTAATCCATTCAGCCATGCAGATATAAATACACCAATTCATAGTAGTATCACTGCCTTTCGTTCCGAAGCGCGTGGAATCTCTTCAGAAGATACCCGAATTGCGATATTTTCAGATCGTTGTGATACTGATGGATGTTGGGAATTTTTCTGGTAAAATTCCAAAAACAAATTAACTGAACACATAGACAATGTTCTGTTTTTCTTTTTCTTCTCCACAAGATCTTAGTACATGGAAATTTTAAAAAAATTCTGAGCAGACAGAGTTTTTCTTCATACAAAATAAAAACTTGTATCAGTTACAAATTTCTTCCTATCTTTCAAAGGGATTCACCAATAACATTTCAACAAAAAAAAATACTCTGTTTCCTCCTGAAATTTTACACTGCTGTGTGTAAAAAAATATTTTCTATTCACTGCTGTAAAAACAGACTTCAACTACAGAAAATTACATTCACTACTGTGTAAAGCAAAATTTCTTTTACATGTTCTACTACCCATTACATTTCGTTTCTTAAAAAAATATCTTCATGCTGCTGCATTCTTCATATTCACACTGCTTTGTGTTTCACCTCGGGCTTCCTTCACATTACAATAGTCAATTCAAAAAAAAAAATTACATTACATATACAACAAATAAAAAAACTTACACACATTTACTATGCCATACTTCCCTGACTTAAAGAAATAATAAAATTAAGAACATTTACCTACAATCTATAAACAGGAGTAAATACCATTTATTTCTTCACTGCAGTAAATGCCAGTTAAACCCAAAACTTCACGTAATGTTCATGTGCAGGCCCGTACTTCAACCATTGAAATTTTGGGACTTGCGATTTGCGATTTAATAGCATCGCGAAATCGCATTTGTTGTAAAACAAGGGAATGCATGAAACAAATGGGTATCATTTACAATATGCGATCGGATCGACAAACAGAGGCTCCAAACTTACACGCGATTTGCCATCTGCGATCTCATCACATCTCAAAGAAAGAACATGTAATTTCCTGAAGTGATAACACGGCAGGTTGAAATTAGATTTCTAACAATTGATTCCTTGTCAATACCGTCGAAACTATAGATCACAAAGATGATGGTGAAATCATTACACCGTCAGACAGCAGCAATCATGGTTGCTTTGTAAGGCACTGTAATATTTGCACGGATGGCAATATTTGGGCCTCTTCAACTGCATGGCAGGGCAGTGTTGCATTATCCGATTTAGACCTACGAAAGGGGAAGAAAAGAAGCTTCATTCGAAAAGAATGGCCGAGGATTAAAGACACTCATAATCAAGAGCATTTTCAATTTTTTGTGTCACTATATATCATTTCACTATTCATAGTCTACATTTTACTGCTCATAGTCCACATCTTGATTTTAGCATATTCATATCTGGTTTCATATTTTATATGTGAAAGGGTCAAAAGAAACGCCGATGCTATTCTCAAAAAGGAAAGTCAGCTAATACCCAAAAACCCGCAGATCCTGCAGCTAGTGTTGAGGAAATTGAGGAAGAACCTCCCAATGATGCTAGAAGAGGTCAGGCCAGAGATAGTCACAGTCTCGCAGAAGGTAATCTCTGTATAACTTCCAATTTTTTAATATAACTTCCCCTTATATTAAAAAATTGGAAGTTATACAGAGATTACCCTTTTTTTGCCAAAGTTATGGAAATTCCAGTGATATTTTGAAAAAATCCTAAAAATTATCAAACTTCACAATTTTAGGTGCCCTAGAAATTTTTGGTGGTGCTGAATCCATTCTACTGTAAAAAGCATGATTCAAGCACTGTCTGTATAAGATTTTTTTGACGTTTTTTTTCCCAGAATACCAACCACTTTTAACCATCGGAACAATTCCTCCGCCTTCCGAAATGATTACATTTCCATATACATATACATATAATGATTAACTTCCCCTTATATTATCAAACACGTCGTGATTTTCACGGCTTCCATCATTCGAGGTCTGCATGCGGCCATAACATGCGAACATAGAATACCCACCAGAACAAATCTCTCCATCACTCTCTCCGCCCCGCTCTGCCGAATTCTCTCGTTTACTATTTCACTGATCTTGCCGTTGCTCACAAGCGTCCATGCCCAATCCCCGATGAGATATTGGGAGGCTGAGTCAGTAGGTGTCCAAAGCCTTTCTGCCGCTCCTCATCTCTAACAGCAAAACCCCAAAACTGTACACATCGCATTTGCCCGTCAAGTGGCCGTAGAGAGCATATTCTGGGGCCAAGTAGCCGTGCGTCCCTGCTACTTTAGTCATCACGTGGGATTCCCCTTCTTTAGTGACGACCCTCCAAAATCGGCCAGACACGCATTCATTTCACCATCCAACAGAATGTTGGTGGATTTGATGTCTTTGTGATAAATAGGGGGCTCGATACCCAGGTGACGTCCCTATTTTATATTTCAGAACGTATGTGACAGTTGATAAAAAAAAATTATAGTATGTGAAGTGTGAAAGAAGGTAATCTCTGTATAACTTCCAATTTTTTAATATAACCGTCAATTTGACATTTTAAAAAATTATTCCACGCTACTCTTGACGTGTTTATTTGAGAATTCACTGTATTTTACGGGTAAAAACCCAGAAAACAGGTAAACGGACGTCAATTTTAAAGCATGCTCGCCACCCCAATATCTGGAAACTCAACCGACTCCTAGTGTCCGCTCTAATAAAACAAAAATGGTATTAGGAACCAAAAAAAAAAAAATTGACGTAACTTATGCGTCCCCTTGCGTGTTCAAGTTTTATTCATTGAACAAATTTTCCCCCCCAAATTATACTTTAATAACATATTTCCCTCCCTCCATAGCATCTCAAGGAGACAACCGGACCTAATTGTATTAGAATAATTTAAGCCCTAATACCGTTAGGTTCCCATAATTTAAAACAAGAATCTAAGCCTTTGTCCTTTTGTCATGCCAAGGGCAGCGTTGATAATTGTATTATAATAATCGAAGGCTAGACAACCGGACCTAATTGTATTAGAATAATTTAAGCCCTAATACTGTTAGGTTCCCATAATTTAAAACAAGAATCTAAGCCTTTGTCCTTTTGTCATGCCAAGGGCAGCGTTGATAATTGTATTATAATAATCGAAGGCTCTTCTGTCTCCATGATCTCAAAACTGAGTATCCCCACATTCGTCATTTCCCCTTGCCACATACAAGTAGCCCACACAACCTACCTTTTCATGTCTATCTGCAACCCTGCTCATATAATGCTCATAAACCCAGTTCCAATTTACCTGAATAAATTTTATTTGAGGATATCCAAAATGCAATTTCTGAGTTTAGAATCAACCAGAGTTTGAAGATTGTAAAAACGCCGAAAACCCGAAGTGTTTGTTTGACCGGAGTTTTGAGATTATGTTTCATTATGATTGATTTTGTTGAAGATTCACACGCTAACCTAATACTCATGGCGATTTAGGAAGAAATTTAGAATAATTTCTGAAAAGTTTTTAATCTACACAACAAATTGATACAATAAATGTTAATGACGGTAACAACACAAGAAAGAAGATATTGAGAAGGAATTGCACGTTTTTTTTTTTTTTTAACAACACGAGAAAGAAAATATTGAGAAGGAATTGCAGGTCTGTTTTTTTAGTAGAAAAAACAGAACATTCTTATATTAGAGAGAGTGTTTTAGATATTCTAAGGTCTTTATCTTTGCTGTATTTTGTTCGGCTGTTCAATAGCAAATCTGGAACGCTATTTGACTAAATATGTAGACAAAAAACCCTGCAATCTCGGACTGATAAAACATAATATGAAAATACAGGGGAGAAACTAAAAAATCTGTAACTCTGGAGGAATGATATGCAGAAAGGAGTGCAGAATACCGAAATAGTATATAATGAAAGCAAAAATTCAAGGAAGCAGGTTACCTTAGGAGTATCGCTCCATAGCAGTGATGGACACTCTGCCCGTTGCACAGCTGTCTCTATATGTTAACAAATAATCTGAAAGCAGAAAGAAATAAACAAATAAAGAACCATTACACATCAATTGATTACTCACTGGTTGCAATTGAAATTAAATCTGAATACGCAGAGGGGCGAACTGGAAAGGAGATTGAGAATTACGTTATTTCTTTATTGTCAAAGAAAAACATCAAACAGAAAATAAATAAACAAATAAAACATCCTTAATAGAAAAGGCGTCCAAAACAAAAACAAAAGCCCTTCAAAACAAAAACCAGAGGATTAGATATGGCATTTGCTGTTGATATTAAGAAATGAAATCAAGTTACATCAACAAATGAAATCGAGTTTGGCAATTGCTGCTGATATTAAGAAATGAAATCAAATTTAAACAAACGGATCCAAATCTCCTCACCTCATCCATCTAACCAGGAGGAATCGAGATTGTCTTGGCCAGTTTAGTTCAGCGATCCAACGGCCCAGAAATACCCTCTGATATTTCCCTCTCTGCTCTTCTTAAAGAACTTTTCCGTCTCTGTTTTGCGCTCTCTCTGATTCTCACTTACAAAAGTTGACTTCAAACGCACTCCACACATAACCATAACAATAATGATGGCATACAACACAAACAAACAGGCATACCCACACACAGAAAGAAAAATTGGAGCGCTCCGCACATTCAATCATCGCACACCAGACTACCAACGCCTAAGAGAAGATCAGAGGAAAACGAAGTAGACAATGAAATTGGGGCATCATGGGTTACATATATAGTGAGCCATGCCATCTTTTCCAGCTTTTCTTAACGGTTAGCTTTTATGAGATCTTACGTGGCTGTCTCAGGCTCAAGCTAATATGCTTTTCAAGAAACCCTGATGATGAGGTAGGGTATCCGATGAATTCAAAAGTTTAAATATTTCAAGAAACCCTGGATGATGAGGTAGGGTATCCCATGAATTCAAAAGTTTAAATTGTTTTTAAGATTGTTTGAAGTTTTTTTGGTGGGTTTTTTAGTCTAATTTTTCTAAAATTTAGCAGGAATTTATTGAAATCACAAATTTGATGGATAACTCCTGCAAGATTGAAATATTCCAAAAGTTTTTCAAGGCGCTGAATCTATATATACACTCAAAAAACTAATTTAAATAACACAAATCAAAATTTCACCTCAACCATTTTAGCGAAACTAAAAAAAACTCCTAAAAATTTTAAAAATTTTAAAATTAAAATACATAACAACTTTCTTTTTTAACAACACTTTTGTGAATCTCCTAATAATCGTTTAGCTTATGGTTACAACGTCATATGGTCTCAAGGTGTGTTAAGTCCTTTCTGACCAATATTATACCTGCATTAAAAGTGATTTCTAAAACAATGCATTAATTTAATCGTTTATTTAAATAATAAATAAAATAAATCATTATAAAATAATATAATGTAAACATAAACATAAAATATTATTTTTACTTTTGTTTGGTTAAGCGTTTGTCTAAAGGCTTAAGACCCAGGGACCACCAGTGGCTAATCTCATGTGTGGTTTTCCTTGAATAACATTGATGAGTCAACTTACATTCACATATAGAAGCCAGTGATGGTTGTTCACCATGTGGTGCAGTTTTCCTTGAATAGCAGTGATGAGTCAACTTGCATTCACATATGGAAATCGATAATGGTTGTCCCCACCGCTAGTTCAACACCAATATTAATAATGGTTGTCCTCTTTGACAACTAAGTTATAATAGATTTTTCCACTATTTAAAAAAATATAAATAATTAATTATTTTTCAATTGATCTTAATAAAGTTTAAAATTATACAATTTATTTATTCATGTGAAGTGAAAGTATAAAAATATGTCATTTTTTATACATATCCAACTCATTATATCACTTTATTATTTAATAAAAAGATTTATTCTACATTTTGTCACAAACTACAATGGCTAATCTTAATTTTGGATCATAATAGTTTTAAATGTTTTTCATGGTTTGAAGTCTAACTCACTATGTCAATAATGGGTTAAGAATCTTTAATTCTTTACATCTCTTT
Source organism: Pinus taeda (assembly GCA_000404065.3). Classification (NCBI taxonomy): domain Eukaryota; kingdom Viridiplantae; phylum Streptophyta; class Pinopsida; order Pinales; family Pinaceae; genus Pinus; species Pinus taeda. Next base: position 9,161 of record APFE031126160.1, on the reverse strand, counting down.
GATGTTCAACAAATAAGTTGGTTCTAAACCTTTATCACCAATATAATGACTAATCTTAACTCCTTATCTTAATTATTTTTAAATGTTATTTATTTTGTTACAAAATTTAGTATGTATGATGTTTAAATAACATCTATTATGTAATGACATACTGATGTTTGGAGTCCATCTATTCATGCACATGCTCTTGATGCCAAAGAAAAAAGGTTTATTGCAAAAGATGAGATCTCAATATTCATCAATGTTTCCCTTTCAGGGTAACTACTTCTAGAGCCACCCTCTCATTCGTGTGGTATTGCAGTGTTGCTGCTTGGATGATTTCTCCTACTTATTTCTTTTTATTCAAGCCTATTTATATAGTTCTTCCATTAGATACATGAGGATCTAGCCTCACATAACTCATGACTTATTTCAGATGACTCTGCTATGGTATATCATCTCATATGCCTTACCTTCAAATTGTGTGTGCACCCGCAAATGGTACTTCATACACAATCTTTATTTTAGTTGATGTGTTATATTCTCATGTGTAGGTTTCTTTCTTAGACATGTTGTGATGATTGCTTAACTAGTTGTGAACATGGTAAACATTGGATGAGATCCCACAACACACTCTTAACAATAAAGATTTTGTTATTTTGTTTTATTATACCGTGACAAAGACATAATTGTCCTCAAATAGGATTTGCCAAGACTTGGGCCAAGTTGTAAAACTGGAAATCTCATTGGGCTAGTGTACTTCATATCCTAACTATACTTAACACTTTCCCTTTTTTTCTATTCAACATCATCTCATTTCGTAAAAATATATTATTCCCACCTCATGTTTGGCTTATCATAAGTCATCCAACAAGGTCTAGTCAAGAAAATTGAAGAACATGTGAGCCTAAGTCAAATAAAACCAAAAAATACTAGAGATGAAGAGCGTGAAAGTTAAAAGTCGAAAAAATAATAAAGTTAGACTAATGCCACCTCATTAAAAATGCCTTCACCCCAAGGTCCTATATTAAAAAATGCATGTAGAAAGAAAATACAAAGAGGGGTAAGAAAAAAATACAAAGAGGGGTAATAAAAAAAAGTACCAAGGTGCTAACTCTAAACAAAGTTCCCTCTTAAAATCTTGCAGATGCAAATAATGAAGATTCCTAGCTCTTGAAAGCTAGTCGGACCAATCAAAATACCTTTTACAACCATTATATCTGACTTTGAGGGTCAATACATGATGTTATATTCCCTTTACATAAGTTATTCATCATTTTTACCCATATCTACTCGAGTGACCTAAGAAATACCTCTTATGTTAGAAATTGAAACATGTAGTAGGGATAAGATTGTCTCATCATTGTAAAATTAAGAAAATTGTAAACATTAACGTATTTAAGATGTTAGAAGCGCTTATTTAGTATGTTTTTCTTAACAATTATGTGAGACTTGATTCACTACCATATGTGGGCACTCCACATTGAGATCCATGCACTATGCCTCATGATCTATGTACTTACATCAACTATAATACTAGCTTGTGATTCATGTAATAATAGATAGAGATATATGCATACATTGGGATCCATGCCGCATTTATTGGGATCCATGACATTGCTTTGGGATGCATGTCACTACCTAAGGATCCATGATACTGTGTTGGCATCACTACTTGTACACTTAATGGCATATGAAGCATACATGAGCCGATAATGTTGTTTCTACTTGATATCATGTGGTTTCATTTTTTTGGGGGGTTCTTTCACACTTGGGGTGATTTTTAGCTTGTTAGAGATGATTTTACTTGTGACATATGTGAACACTCCTTTGGGTGCATTTTATCTCTTCTAGCTCACATGTGTGATGCTTCCACAACCTTCTAGAAGAGCACACTACTTATTCTTTTTTATATTCATAAATGCAGTGGCTCTAAAGCCTTCTAGAAGGATGTACCACTTATCTTCCTTGTTTCCCACACATGTGAGGGGGTTCTTGGCTCTTTCCTTTGGTTAAGAAGGGTGCTTAAGGTTTCTAGCATGGTTTTGACCCCTTAATTGAAGAGGGTGCTCATGTTTGAATGTTTTCTCCAATTGTATTGAGGCACTCATGGTTTTACCTTGTGATTTTCAATGGATCACATGGTATGAAAACATTATATCATTTCCAACTCATGGTATTGTATGCATGGTTTAGGGAGGCCCTTACCTATATTAGGAGGGAACCTCCTTCATTTTCTCTTGTTGGAAATAAAGTGGAAAGAACTTCTTGATAGTTGTGGTGTGAGATATTTTCTCTTATGAGCAATGTTTTAGGGTTATAATAGAGAGATTTGAATTGCAAATTTTATTGTGGAATGAGCTATCACAAGGAAAAATATTACAAGTAAGGTATGAATTGTATTTCTATTTCCATTTTTTATTGAATTCCAAGCTAGATTTTGTGTATTAGAAGTAAATCTCCCAATATTTTATTTATTTACTCCAAATTAATATAAGATTCACTTTGTGATACTTAGGTTTATTCCTATAGATTAACCTCCCTATAATCTTTGCAAGTTTTCATATTATTTTAGTTTGATGCTCTTATAATTATTTTTCTTGATGTATGAGGACTTCAAAAATTAAGCCAATTGGATAAATATTTTATTGTAATATGGATCCCATTGCCCAAGTGCTAGTTTCATTGGTATTTCCAACCATCTTTTAAAATTTCCAAATCAAACAATCTATGATTTCCGTGCATATCATTTCAAATTTAGATTGCTTTTTATTGGGTTTTCAACTACCCTTTGAGTCTTTATTATATGTCAATCTCTATAAGTGGCTTTACATAAATTGATTTCTTATTATGGGTGAATCTCATCAATTTCTAGTGGTTTTCTACACATAGAATTTCACCCATTTTCTCTAAAAACAATAACAAAACAAAAAAACTCAATAATTAAATGAAAAATTGAATGCATAATTAAATTGTTGATGACATAATAATACTTCAAGCTTGTTCTTCCCACACATGTGTTGTTAAGGAAACAAAATGAATTAGTCTTAAAATTCACATTTTAGCAACATTTAGGTTGTTTTGTTCCTTATATCTTCTCATGAAAATTTGATGCCCTTATTGATGGAATGACTAGCTCTCTAAGTAAAATGATTGAAGTCATTTTTCCAGTTTCTATTCATGGTTGAAATCTATGGTTAAGGTTTTTAACACCCAAAGGTTCTCTTTGATACAATATTGAACATGTGAATACATATATGCATAAATAAATAAAAATTTTATACCCTCATTTCTTGGCATGTTAATTCTTTACTATTGTCATACATTGCTTTAGCTCTAAGTTTATAATAAAAATCCATTATATCTCATGACGCTTAAGCATTTTACATTTGGGTTGCTAGAACTTTTCACTTACTTATTTTTTATATTAAATGAGTTCAAAATGGATTATCATTTTGTTGTGAATGTTGATTACAAATCAAGCTTAAGAATCATGCTTTAAAGAACATATTTTGATATTTCTCTTTGCTTAAGTACATATATATATATTTTTTTAAATAACAACAATAAACTATTAACCTAACAGTTGGAACTTATCTTCTCATGTAAGCATTCATTTATCCTCTCATGTAAGAATTCATTTGGTAGATGATCTCATGACATTGGACATAAATTTAAACATTTTTGGTGAATGGGATATAATTAAAGATCTTTTTCTCCCAGTATTTGATATTGTAACACATTGTGAATCCCTATAAGTGAGCAACATTTGGCATTACAACTTGAAATTTTGGCATTTAAGATTATGAAGATTATGAATTATTTCATGGAATGGTGAAACTATTTATGTTTATGGTGACTGAATTAATTTTC
>APFE031126151.1:62111-94446 GCA_000404065.3 Pinus taeda | reverse complement strand
CTTATCCACAAAGTGAAATGGCCTGCAGTATCTAAACTGTTTGACATCCTGGGTTTTCAACTTTTGATTTCAGATTTGCTTATGTTGGTACATCTTTGTGCCTGATATATCATTTGAACTCACACAGTTTGGCACTCATGATAATAGATTAATTGTGCACATGAATGGTTTAATTTGTCTGGTTCCCTTCTTTCACTGGAAACATTTGATAGATCTAATGTCAGAAGAAGCTCTGGAAATAACTTGATGCAATAAGAAGGATAACATCTTGGTTGTGATGTGAAATGATTTGCACTTTGGGCATCCTTTGAACTTAACGTCTTGTATATTGGGTTGATATCTAACCATTTCAGATTTGGACTTATTTATGGTATAGGTACTCCATATCTCACTGAGTACCGGTAACTTGTGGTTAAATCTCAGACCTCATACTTCACTTTTCTGCAACATTTTGATCTCACTGAGGTAATGGGTATCTTTAAAGGAAAACGATCCTTAGAAGAACACAAACGTCACATCAAGATCTCTCTCTGTTTAAGGTTTGGCACTTTTTCCATTGACATTGCACTAGTTCTTATTATATCTATGCTTCAAAGCTGATCTTCATTCTTACATAGCATTCTTTTTTCAGTTTTCTAGCACTGGTAATGAAGGTATAACTGCTTGCAGAGGTTAACCATTCTGTACATGTCTTGATTGCAATTTTGGGCAGTTTTTGACACGTAACACACCTTAGACTTATCCTTAAGTGAAATGATGCAATAATTTATGGAACACTGTGGTATTAAAGTGGAAAGTCACACTTGTTACAGGCCTGTCCTCAAGGCTTCATGCCAGCACTAGCACAAAATTAAATTTTTTGTCACAAACTGAATGGTACATTCAACAACAATTCACACCTAATCCCTGGACACAGCATAAATCTGTGGTTGTGTCTCCTGAATGGTGTATTTCAATGGCTTTATATCTCCATTGCTGTTAAAATTCTATGCAGTATTAAGTTTTAACTACCATTTCTCAATTGTGGAATACAAGCACTACCACTGAGGACACAAATCTGGGCATCATCAGGTTACCTGGCACATTTTGAAATATAAGTTTTGAATAGTGGTGATTTTCATTGAAGATTACTTGTAGTAGTTATGTGATTTTTGACCTTCATCTACGGAAGAGTTCATCATGTACATGTTACCTTTGACTGCTATAGCCTATGAGTGCTTGGATGGCATTTCCATCTACATCTGAGTTTTATGATCAAGTTCACCATTTATGATGTTAATGAATGTTCTTCACACTGATCACTGCTTTAAAAGGGAGCAACCTGTCTGATGTATGTACTGGGATCATGATCTTGTTGGCAAATCTGACTCGTGATATTTCTTATTTCTGATCTAAGCTACAGCCCATATGACAGTACCACTCTTGTTAAATTTATGCTATCATAAAACAGAGTATTCTTTTGACATAATGTTGATGATGAATAATGATATGTGAGTCCTTTGCAATCAATGGTTTTAATCCTCATTAAATTCCATGATGTAAATTAAGCACCTGCAGCAAGACTCTACTTTTTACTTATATGCAATGTTATCAGAACTGGACCAGTCATCGAACCGCTAGACCCCCCAGACCAGGAACCAGTCAGAACCAGACCGAAACCAGTGAAAAAACCAGCCCAACCAAAAACACATAAAATATTCAAATTTTAAAGAAAAACGTATATATTCTTGTGCATCCATATGAATCCAAAACATTTATACACAAATAAGCAAAAGTTTCCATTTATATAGCATGTGAGGATGCACATAATCAAAATAACACCGAGTGCAATCCATCTCTGAACCAAAAATATAACAAAAAACAGGCCCTAGATGGCCTCTAGCAACCAAAAAAAATCATGCTACAACAAATACCTACATATCATCAAAATCTTTGCCTGTATTGAGATCTTCGTCATCAATATCACCCTCTAAGCATTAAAATAAAAAAGAAAATGCTTGGCATGTCAATTCAAGATTTTGTTTGAGTGATGGCTACATTTTTAGTAGGATCACGATAGAGGAGTTTGACAATCAATGCCACTAACATCAAGGTACATAGAGGGCTTGGTGCTCTTGATTAAATACTAGTTCCATACCCTCGTACATGACAAAATCCAATGGAAATGATGCAATCCCCCAATCCTGAAATTTTGAAATCCTGAAAAACTATTAAGACTGCTAGATTTTGAGTGGGATCTAAAATTTTACTTTCTCCATATGAAATCCAATGAGTTCAGAACCACTCTCAAACATCTTGAGTTATTTCATGGTAATGTTAAAAATTTAAGTAAAAGGATGAATCCTTTTACTTTAAAAATTTAACATTACCATGAAATGAATAGCAATAGTAGGGCCATAGGCTTGAATATTAGGCACATACTGTGGACCAACAGTCAGCTAAGAGAAAAAAAAAATAAAAAAAAAAAAAAAAAAAAAAGCAAAATAGGCTCCACATGCTAAGTTGTACGCGGCTTTACCAAACCGACCGCTTCGGTATTGAACCGGTTGGTTCGGTGAAAATCGTTGGTTTGGTACCGAACCGGCTAGTTGAGTTATAGAACTGGCTGGTTGGGTACTAAACCAGCTAAAAAACAATTCAAGAGGCCAGTTTGAACTAGTTTTTCCCTCCAACTAGTGAAACCGGCCGGTTCACACCAATTTGGTCCAATTCCAATAACTATGCTTCTAAGCATCTTTGCCACGTTGTCTTAGTCAAGCTCAGCTACAAGAACTTGCCCTTTCTACTACTCAACCTAACTTAGTTTGGCTCATCAGAAAATCCTCCTTAGGTTAGGAAGCCCCTTCCTTAGTCTTCAAGCAAGAGGTAAGCCGATCGAGGTGACAATGGGTGGCTTGGCTGATAGTTTCTCCTTGTCTCTCCCATAAGGGTTAGGGATTTTACCTTTAGGTGAGAGTTTAAGTCACAACATTTTGGCATCGTTGCCATGGATAAAGTGCATTCTCCAGTAATTGAAGTTTGAACAAATTTTGATGAATAGGATTTAAAGATTTTTAATTACCCATCGAGTGACTCCACTGAGGGGCAGAAGCCCATTTCCCTATTCTATTTTTTGCTTGTAAGGCGAGGAATCAACGATTGAAGGCTTTGAGAATTCAACTTTGTGACTCCACTCTTGTCTTCTCATGTTGAAAGGAATCTTCACAAGATCCTTCCTTATTTTGATTTTAGCAAAAATGTGGGGTATCCAAATGAAATCCCCCTAACATGGAAATTAATCTCCCAAAATTTTATGGTGATTGCTTTCACGCTACCCAGCATATTATATCATTTTTGGAATATAATGTGAAGCTTGGTTGAATGGATGAAGATACCCAAACCATACTTCTTTTTATCTTTTTGGATGGGAGGCAAAAAGCTTGGGTGAGAGATTGCTTTCCTCCTAAGATAATATCATCTTGTTTAGATTTTCTCAGAGTATTTTTTAATCATTAGGACCCACCATTGCAAACATTTGAGGATGCTTTTGCAAGCCTCCAAGCAGCCTTACAAAATGTAGAAGAGGAGGTGAATCATGAGATTGAAAGCCAATTATTCAAAGTAAATATGGATGAACAATATTCTTATGATCCTCTTGAAGAATAAAGATCACCCTATGAACACATTAGAGGTCAAACTTATGAAGAAGATCATGAAGAAGTAAGGATGGGACACTTAAATGACTTGGTTGAGATTTTCCAAAAGAAAAATAGATGAATTGTTCCTCGTTTTTCAAAGAAATCCTTCATTGCAATTAGTGGCTATGATAAGCAACAAGATAATAGAAAACAAGGCCAGTTTGAACTCAATAGAAGAGAAAGAGTTTATGATTACAACTTAGGATGAAGATGTTTTCACTTTACCATTAATTCAAGGTCAAAAAGGGTACATACAGGAAGGCTTTTCCCGTAACATTTCTAAAGAATAAGAACCAATTCACAATCCCATTGAGTATCAAGGATGTGAAGAGGATGACCAACCATTTGATCAACATGTGGAGGTAGACTCACTTCATGAAGAGCATGACCTTATTGAAACCCACATGGATGAAGAGGAGCAACAAATTCTTCATGAACCCGTCAAGGAAGAATCATTGAAGGAGGCTGGAAAAGCATGCTGTAATGATTATAACAACCAAAAAAAAATTACCCCCCCATTGTGAAGACAATAACTTACAAAACTTGCACCCCTTTCCAAACCTTTGATAAATCTTTTAATAATATGGAAAGGCAACAGGTTGTTGACCCCTTATTTTAGGGAGACCAACCTTGTGAATGAAGTTTTCCACTTTTCCTTGATGAAAGCTTATATTTCCAAACCCTTTTCCCCATCCGCATGGAGGGATGAAACATTGTTCCCTTTCAAAATTTTGAACTCTATAATTCATCTTTAGGCAATTTTGAAAGGTTGGAATGAGAAGAAGAACCCATAAACTTCCCTTTGTGCCATGACCTTGAGGACCTTGTGCTGAGAAATCTAGGGCATGATGATTTAAAAGATTTCTCTGCTTGATCATTGCTTGTGATATACTTTTACTTCTTAGCTTATAGTCTTTTCTTCGTTATGTTATTATTGTGTTATTTTCATCAAGACAATTACCAATATGCACAATAAAAGACAAGTGACCTAGTATGAAGGCTTGTCAACCAGGGCCAAAACCTCTCACCTCTTAAGAGGAAAACCCGATCAAAATTCTTCTGCTAGATCTTCAATTGATGAGTACCAAGACCATGACAAAAACCCTTGACTCTAGTATCCTCCCAAGAACCTTGTCACTAACCTTGATGCTCTGCCTCTTTTCTTTCTCGACTTTCTTCTTGATCTCGAACTACTCTCCTCGGCTCCTTCTAGAGAAACTCAATCTCTATCCTTCACACTGCTTCTTCTCGACTTCCTTTAGAGAAACTTGGTCTCTATGATCTCACTGGCTTCCTCGAGAGACTCTCGGTCTCTAGATCTCTATCTCGGTCACAGAACAAGTACCCCAGAAGAACCCTTTCTTCACTGACCCCAGAAGAATCCTTTCTTTGCTATCCCAGAAGAAACCTTACTTCATTGACCTAGAAGAATCCTCCTTCGCTTGCATAGAAAAAACTCTCCTTATCACTTCTTTGCACTTATGTTTAGTAGCCTTCTTCTTCGCACTTCTTCACTGAATGCTTGTCGAGTTACTTTCCTCTAAGTGAGACCGAGTGTGGCTACTTATACACCTCACTTCATGTCCCTTAGGTCGACTTATTCTAGCAAGTTATTCCATAGTTGTAGGCCGACTTGAAGAGGATAAATGACAAGGTCTTGGAGGATACTTTACATAGACAATTTTGACCTTTTACAGAGTGTAACATGACTTCATTACATGACAATGACTCATCATTTTATGACTAGATAACAAATAATTCCTAAAGACTCTCAATGGGAGTCTTGACTCAAATTCAAAATCTCTTGCTTATGAAACCCATAAAGCAAGTCAATACAATAATTTTATTTTTCTTCTTTACATCTCATTACATAAAATCATAATTACATGTCATTATGAAGACCGAACCTAGTTACACTTTTCAACACTCCCTCTTAACTAGGGGGGTATTCATAATGGTACTTGGTCATTCTCAATCTGAAGAATTTCTCATAAGAAGAATTTTGGATTGGTAACTTATTTGTATAGCATCATATCAACCAGCATTGTCACATAGCGAGGCCTGACTAACAGCTCCACGTCTCCACAAGATCTGAGCTCAATGTTGGCGAGACCAATGATTTATAGACACTCTCATCATTGTCTATCTCGGAACATCCCCTACCTGGGTACTCAAGGTGTGTTCCATGAGGACTATTCTTATCTTGGACTCCCCAACCCTCAAAGAATATCGGTCCTCCACGACTATTCTTCTATTGGATGCCCTATCTCATCCTCAAAGAGCATCAGATGCCAAATAATTACCCAATCCTCCATTCTATCTTCCCAAGTGAAGACCAGAATGATGTGTCTATCTCTTCCTCTCAAATAGGGAGGACATATTCCAGTAAAGGAATTTACTCATTCCTACAAAAGTAATGTACCTAAGCTCCCTCTTGGCTTAGGAATTTTCAAGTTTCTTCGAAGTAAGAAACTTCTTTTCAGACTCCCTCTTAACTAGGGACCTACAACAGCTCCTCATGTGGAGATCATGGAACAACCAACTGCTTGAAGAGCTCCTTCCCTTGATGTCATGAATTTATTCTTCGTTATGGAGTCTTCATCTTTTGGGACTTCTTCATAGGGCACAGACCATCTATCACTTTCGTTCATGAGCTAGTCATATCTCATTCCTTTCATTAGAAAGTGATTCATCAGTTTTTCCATCTGGCTTTGCTTCATGTCATGTTGCTTTCTTCATGCCAAATTTTCGAAAGGATCTTAGATCCTTCTATATGGTCTTCTTGGAAGTCATCCACAGATCTTCCCTTTGGCAGTCCTGCATAAGCCATCCAGATATTTGTTCAAAAATAAGAAATGGACACTTAAATCAAAATTACCTTTCTGATGGTCTTTCATCATGACATCTTCATGTAGGTATCAACATCTTGCATACATGTTGACACATCTCCCAAAGATATCCATTGTCAAGGGTCTCCATCTTTTTCAAACTTCCATCAGAGTCTTCATATCCTTTTAGGAGATTTTCTAGTCAAATCTTCTTCGTCTTTTGGATGTTGATTGCCTTTCTCATGGTTGTATATCTCACGATCTCTTCCTTCCTTTCTTCATGTTGGAAAATCAGAAAGGCAATAAAGATTTTCTTGATCTTGATAATTACTTGTGATGTTTCTTATTATTAAGATTATTTATATCTTCTTTCTTTAGTTCATCAAGCAATTATCAAAAGCAGCAACACATAAAACAATGAACACGAGATGTAGGCACATGCCAAGGCAAAACCCCCCTCGTGGGGACAACCCAGTCAAAGTAATTCTTCATTTCAATAGTATTCTTCGAGACTCTTCACCCTAGACCAAGACCAGACCTTCCCTCCACACCAAGTCAACCTCTAGAAAATTGACCTCTTCCCAACAACTTCGACTATACAGCGACTTGCAACAGTTAACAGCTTCCGGCAACAGTCCAACTTGGAAGACTTCAATCTCCCAATCCAGAGCACGAAACAGAGAGAGACCACCACCAACATTTCGATTTTCCTTGACTCCTTAGATTCACCCAAACTCGCATTCACTTCGGCTTCCCGACAACAGACTTTCCGAGCTACCCACTTCGCACTTTTGCCCAATAGAGAGCATTCGAACTTGATGAAAAGTGATGCTCCAAATGAACTCGATGTCCTTCCTTTTACAAGCTTCTTGTGGGGTAAAATAGGGTTTTAGGCTGATTTGATCTTCCCTTAGGCCGACATGGTGTGGAGGTTCTGTAAAAAATCTTGTAGATTCACAAGCTAATGCAATTTTCTAAAGCAAGAAACAAGAATCTACTTCTACTCTTTATTGCGGAAGCCCATAAACATCGAGAAAAAAATAATCAATAGAGGAAGAGAATCAAAGGCACATAACACAATAAATATCCAGGGAAAGCAACAGCTTAAAACCCCACTATCTATTTTGTATTAATCCGGAAAATCAAGATGAAATTACAATGCTTGTTCTCTCTAGAACAATCCCAGCACTTAGCAAATTCAATCTCCAACTCATATGCAAGCTCAAGGCCAAAGCTTAGCCTCTTCACAAGCTCTCCAAGTCTCTATTCCAATGTGTAATTCCTATCAAGGATAGCTTGTATTTAAAGGGAAATAAAGCCTCTAAAAATAGCGCAATCCCTCAAGGATAAATTCTTGAATGCATGCACTGTCAGTGCAACTCAGAAAAATCTAAAACAAATAGTACATTGTCCCTGCACTCTAGTCTCAACTGGGTCTTTCTCAAAATCGACATGCATGAATTTTTGATGAGTAAATATTCAGTTAACTAGAGTAGCACTAGTGGAGTTCATTAGTGTCACCATTGACTGTTAATTCACTATTAGTTCTCTCAATCAGTTTGAAAACTAATTTAACTGAACTGACTCATGAAACTGAGTCTTCTATTTTACAACTCACAATTAACTCATACTGGACTCCTACAAAGTAGGAAGAACATATACATGACTTCCAAAAGACTTCCAACTCGAATTTCCTTAGTTAAGTAAGTTTAATAAACTTAATTTAACTATTTTAAGTTGCTATGAGAATAGAATTCGAATTTAATTCATAGTTTGATTCAAGAACAAATTAAACTGGAATTTCTTGTTGCCATTTCTCAACACTCCCTCTCAACAAGAAAGGGATTATCAACTACCCCAATCCTGTCCCTGCAAAACTCGAATTTACATGTTGACAATGCCTTTGTCAAGATATCAGCATCTTGCTCCTCCGTGGGAATGTAATCTAACAACAAATCCACCTCAATACACAATCTCTGAGATGATGATACCGGATATCAATATGCTTGGACCGATCATGAAAGACTGGATTTTCAGAGAGTTCGATACAACTCTGATTATCACAATAAATCATTGTTGGATCCATCTGTTGACCAAACAAACAAACGAGGATCTTCCTCATCCAAATAGCCTCACATGCTGCCTGACTTGCAACCATGTACTCTGCCTCTACCAAACTGAGTGCAACCGATCTCTGTTTCTTGTTGCACCAAGAAACTACCTCTAACCCAACATTAAAGATCCCTCTTGATTTGCTCTTCCTGTTGGATGGGCTCCCTACCCAATCTGCATCGGTGAAGCCTTGAAGCTTCACTCCATATGTCCGTTTGTACCATAACCCAAAATGAGTAGTGCCTCTGAGGTATCTCAATACATGCTTTGTCACCTTCCAATACAACTTGGTAGGCCTAACCATTGCTTGACTAACTGTATAGCACATATCCGGTCATGTGTTCACCTAGTACATGAGCGAACCCACAAGCTACCTGTAAACAATACCTTCCACTACTTCCCCTAAAGTAGCATCCACCTTCTTCCAGTTACCAACTAGAGGAGTCTCCATGGGTTTACTGCTCTCCATGCGGAATCTCTTGAGTATCTCGTTGGCATACTTGCCCTGAGATACAAACAACTCCCCATCTCCCTGCCATACCTCCATGCCAAGAAAGTAATGCATGAGCCCCATGTCCATCTCAAACTCTCTTGCAAGGTCCTCCTTGCGACCTTGCAAAATTTGATGAGCTTCTCATCACCTGTCAGTATAAGATCATTTACATAAAGTACAATGATCAACAGCTTACCTTCCACCACTATGTGATACAGGTTCACATCCGCTTCACTCTTCGTGAAGCCCAACCCAGTGAAGTAGCTATCTATCCTGGTGTACCAAGCACGGGGTGCTTGCTTCAACCCATACAACGCTCTCTTGAGTCGGCACACATGTGACTCACGGTCCAAGGTTTCAAAACCTTCGAGCTGCTCTATGTACACCTCTTCCTCAATCATGCCATTGAAGAAAGCAGTCTTCACATCCATCTGATGGATCTTCCAACCCATCTGTGTTGATAGTGCCAAAATAGATCTAATTGACGAGTACCTTGCAACAAGAGCAAAAGTCTCATCATAGTCAATCCCCTCTACCTGTGAAAAGCCACGTGCCACAAATCTGGCCTTATGCTTCTCCACACTACCATCTACAGCTTGCTTTACCTTGTAAAGCCAACAAGAGCTCACTACTAACTTGTCCTCCGGTCTCGAGACCACATCCCAAACACTATTTCGAACCATGGAGTCATACTCCTCCACGGTCGCATTAACCCAAACCGGCTATTGCATTGCTTCCTTAAAGGAAGATGGCTCTGTCACAACACATGCACCCATAAGTGCCATGTATCTAGTGTACTTCTCTGGTGACCTCCTCTGTCTGCGGTAAGAAGAGGGTGCTCCCACACTCTCCCGTGCATCATCCAACAATCTGTCAACCTCTCTAGTGCGCTTTCTTCCCTCTCTGGAAGGCTTTGCCTAAGTGGATGTCTCCACCCTCTGAACCTCTGCATGTGGCTGCTCCACATCAATCTGAGGTCCTTCAACCTTAGGAGCTAAAAGCTCCTCATCCACATGTAGCTCAAGCTCCCTCTCAAGGGATACTCGCATGGCCTTCTCCTCATCAAACCTGATATCCTTGCGAACCACTGTCATCCGACTAGTCGGCATGTACACCCGATAGTTGTGGGGTGTATCAGTGTACCCCACAAAGATCCCCAACTCTGTTGTTGGCTCAATCTTTTTCCGTGCATCTTTGGTCACATGGCAATAAATTGATGACCCAAAAATCCTGAAGTGACCAACATCTGGCCTCTTACCGGAATAATTCTCCTCTAGCGTCTTCATCTCAAGTATCCGATGTGGGCAATGGTTCTGAACATAAACCATTGTGTTGCATACCTCAGCCCACAAGTGTAGTGGTAGGCCCTGATCATGCAACATCACCCTTGTTGCCCCTACAATGCTCATGTCTTCCTATCAGAAACCCCATTCTGTTAAGGGTTATGGGGAGTCGTCAACTCTCGTCTAATCCCTTCCGCTGCACAGAAGTTCTTAAAATTATTGGAGACATACTCACCACCGTTATCACTCCGTAGAGATTTAACCTTCTTGCCAAACTCTTTCTCTACCAATAATTTACGAGAATAGTCATCAACAAATATAACATAATACCTGTGTTTGGTCGTGGATGTTGTCGAGAATGGTCCACACACATCTGAATGGACTCTCTCCAGAATAAACTCTGCTCGACTGTCTCTGTCTCCAAAGGAAGACTTGGTGTATTTTCCCAAAGTACAACCCTTGCATGTATCAACTTGCTCAAGCGTACCTTTGGAAAGACCGGTAGAGATTTGTTGCAATATCTTCAAAGCCCCATGATGCAAGTGGCCCAATCACCTGTGCCACAACTCACCGACGTCTCGACTCAACATCTTTTCTGCTTTTGAACTCAAAGCAGCACAATCCTCTACCTCTATCTTATAGATATTTTGAACTCAAATCCCTATCTTCTCTACTTGACCTGTGGCTATGTGTCAAAGGAACGCCTTTCCTTTCGAAAAGATCACATCATAGCCTCTATCCTCAAGTATGGCAACAGATACCAAGTTCTTCGTTAGTCCGAGTACATGCATAACATTCTTCAAGGTGAGCGGAGCCGCATGCTCCCTCTGAAAAGTAATAGTGCCCACACCAATAACACTATACTTACCATCATCACCCATCTCGATATGCATCTTGAGATCTTTCTCCTCCAGTTCACTGAATAACTCTTTGTCGCCAGTCATGTGGAAAGAAGCTCCACTGTCTAAGTACCAGACACTTCCCATCATTGAAGACACCATGCATACAATGACGGAAAAGTCCAATTCGAATTGGGAGGCCAAAGCCTCACCCGCCACTCCTCCTGAGGACTTCTCCTTGGACTTCCTCAATGGACAATTTGTAGCAAAGTGTCCCATCTTGTGACAATGAAAGCATTTAACTTTCGTCATGTCCTTCTTCTTACCTCCATGATAAGAATCTGATTTGGAATGGGAAAGTTTACCTTTCCCCTTCCTCACCTTAATCGCTAAGGTGCAGTTCTCTTCATCATCAGCCTTTGATGAAGAGACATCCCTGGTGTTCCTCCTGATCTCATCCTGCATCAAATCTGACCATATTCGTTCACAGTCTAGCAGTTTCTCCCGACCTTTGACAGAGTCCTGATAACTATGCCAACTCTTTGAGAGTCCAAGAAGAGCAAGGCCCACCATATCCTCCTCAGCAACCGTGATTCCAACACTTCCAAGTTCATTTCAACATTGACTGAACTCAGTCAAGTACTTTGGAATCATCTCGCCTTTCTCCATCTTGATTTTATGAAGTTTATCCTTCAGTGCCAACTTCTTTTATCACTACTATTCTGATACGAGTCCGTCAATGTTTTCCACATATCATGCGGGGTTTCATTTCCATGGAGACTCAAGACAATATGATCTCGAACTCCCTCAAGGATTATCCGCCTTGCCTTCACCACACACTTCTTCCACTTGGCCAAGTTCTATGCATCAGTAGCATGCTGGCTTAGGAATTACTTGTTCAACAAATTCCTTCAAGCCATTGTCCTCTAGCACAACCTCCATCATGTCCCTCCAGGCTATGAAATTCGATCTGCCTTCCAAGGCATATTCAAGCCTCAACCCATAGAACGCCATCTACTGATCCTAAAGTATGTATTGCAAATTCGACTTTCACCTGTAACCTAGAAACTCAAAACTTCGAAATCTTCTCTAGAGAGTTGATTTTAAATCAGCGATATCTCCCTCATCCGAACTCCGATTCAATCGATTTTTTTTTGAATTTGGGTATCTTTTCCCAAGGAATCTAGATCTGCAATTTGTTTCTGAAAATTTTGCACAGAAATTCTCAGATCTGCTCTGCAAACTCTCGGCCCAAAAAACAATCTTGCTCCAATACCATGTAGAAAATCCTGTAGATTCACAACCTAATGCAATTTTCTAAAGCAAGAGACAAGAATCTACTTCTACTCTTTACAGCGGAAGCCCATAAACATCGAGCAAAAAATAATCAATAGAGGAAGAGAATCAAAGGCACATAACACAATAAATATCCGGAGAAAGCCACAACTCAAAACCCCACTATATGTTTTGTATTAATCCGGAAAATCAAGATGAAGTTACAATGCTTGTTCTCTCTAGACCAGTCCCAGCACTCAGCAGATTCAATCTCCAACTCATAAGCAAGCTCAAGGCCAAAGCTTGGCCTCTTCACAAGCTCTCCAAGTCTCTATTCCAATGTGTAATTCCTATGAAGGATCGCTTATATTTAAAGGGAAATAAAGCCTCTAAAAATAATGCAATCCCTCAAGGATCAGTTCCTGAATGCATGCACTATTAGTGCAACTCAGAAAAATCTAAAGCAACACTATCCCTACACTCTAGTCTCAATTGGGTCTTTCTTAGAATCAGCGTGCATGAGTTTTTGATGAGTATATATTCAATTAACTAGAGTAGCACTGATAGAGTTCATTAGTTTCAACACTCACTGTTAACTCACTATTAGTTCTCTCAATCAGTTTGAAAACTAATTTAACTGTACTGACTCATGAAACCGAGTCTTCTATTTTACAACTCACAATTAACTCATACTAGACTCCTACAAAGTAAGGAGAACATATACATGACTTCTAAAAGACTTCCAACTCGAATTTCCTAAGTTAAGTAAGTTTAATAAACTTAATTTAACTATTTTAAGTTGCTATGAGAATAGAATTCAAATTTAATTCATAGTTTAATTCAAAGACAAATTAAACTGGAATTTCTTGTTGCCATTTCTCAGCAGGTTCCATAATTCATATTTGACTTAATACTAAACCTTTTTACATGATTCAGAAGCCCAAGAAGGGTCTCTTTAAATGTACAATAATTCTATAGACTCAGAATAAATCCTAGACATCCTCAATGGGGAATTTGACCTAAAACAAGGTGACCCAAGCATGAAACCCATGCTTTAATAAGTCACAATAATAATAATAATTATTATTTTCTTTATTCTTTTGACAAGTACATTACATAATGACTCAAGTACGTTATTGAAGACCGAACATAGTAACATTTTCCAACACTCCCTCTTAACTAGGGAGGTATTCATAATGTACATATACAATGGAAGATCTCAAACTATATGAACCATGAAGAACTTTAAGCACCACAATGCCATGGACTAGATTCCTGACCAGGGCAATCTATCCAACCAGTCACTCAACAATTTAGGCACCACAATGCCATGGATTAGATTCCTACTGACCAAGACAATCTATTCAAGAGGGACTAAGATGGACTCAAGCTTTCGACCCCTCTAGGTACCATCAAGCTTACTTGCTAACCATCAACCCAAAAATCCAAGTGTGTATCCAAAACAGAGCTCTTTGATCAACAACACCTTTCCAATTCCAGGCATCAACGCAATGTGTCGACCAGATGTCCTCCGAGGCAATGCTTCACTCACAAAGCCTCAACACCCCTTGATCCAGCAGATCAAGAATAACCAAACTCTCCCAATCAAACTGATTGGTAACCAGCATGCTTTCCTTCGAGAGATTCACCTGTACAAACACAACCCCAATCAATAATATACTTTCACATGTACATAATCAAATACAAACCTTTGGGATCTTATAGACAACTTGATGTTGCTTCTCAACTTTCCATAGTAAGATTATCAACCGAATCTTTTGAAAGAAGATTCCGCCATCATATGATTTACTTCCTACTTCTCATGTAGCAACATATCCTTCGAAATTCATTCTTCAATTAACACCAAGCTAAGCCCTCCCTCTCAACCAAGAAGCACCTCTTTATCCGGACTCCCTCTTAATCTTAGGGAGATTGTTGATTTGGGGTGGCATCGGATGTGCACTAGCCACGAAAATTGGTGGAGAGGCTAAGGGACATGAGATCTCCAATACCCAGAAAGGGGTTGGGCAGATTCTAAAAAGTTTGGGAGATATTAAAATAATTAATAATTTTTAATGGAGTCCCCAAGTCTAAACTTAGGGAAATTAAAATATTAATGTAAATTAATATAACACTGTGTTAGAATGGTCCAAAAGTCATGGATCAAGCCAGATCTAATCTTGGCCATTGATTAGGGACTTAATCTCGGCCGTTGATTTGTCAACGAGAAAAGCATAAAAAGATGCTTGAGGGTCACTAGGAGAACACACCAAGAGATCAAGATTTCGACATTCTGGGGCTGGGTTTGCTAAGAAAGTTGAGAGAGTGATCAGAGTTGCAACTAAGGGGCAGTGAATACAGAAGTAGAGAGGCAGAGATAGTGCAGGGAGGATCAGTGCAGAAGCCGAAACTGTCGAGAACTGCCGGAACAGCCGGGAAAGCTGACGCAGAGGACAGAAGCCGAAACTGCCGGGAACAGTCAGAACTGCCGGGAACTGCCGAAACTGCTGGGAAAGCTGATGCAGAGCGGAGAAGTCGAAACTGTCGGGAACTATTGGAACTACCGGGGAAGCTGACACAGAGGGCAGAAGTCGGAACTGCCAGGAACAGCCAGAATTGTCGGGAACTGTGGGAACAGCCGAGAAAGCTGACACAGAGGGCAAAAGACGGAACTGCCGAAAATAGTCAGAATTGCCGGAACAGCCGGGAACAGCCAAAACTATCGGGAATTGCCGAGAAAGCTGACGCAGAGGGCAGAAGAGGCTGACGCTGGGGTTTTTCGTGGGGCAAATTGGAGCTGAGGAGCTGCCAGAGTGTTTATCCAAGGTTTCAGCCGGAGCATATGTCTCCAAAGGAGAGGTACTACTGCCGAGATTATTCTTTGTTGAGTGAGCCAGTTTTGGCACCCAGATTGTATTCAAAAATTGCATAATAATAAAACCCTCAAATAGTTGCATCATTTTCCCGCATTGGGTTTTTCCGGGGACATTGGTCCAAAAACAACTGTGTCACTTGTGTGCTTGTTTTGTTTCTTTCAGTTGATGATCTGTAATGTGTTGAGCATGTACTTGTATTTATTTCCAGTATTTACATGGTAAATAACTTGTTAATTAACAGAACAAGTAGGTAGGAACAAATCATAAACTACATGAAGGGTTTCTAATGGGTTAGACTTAGAAATTCCAACATGGTATCATAGGGTGGTTGCAGATCACAGGAGAACTGAGGACATCAGCCGAGCAGAGCAGCAGCAGCAAAAAACAACTGTCTCGATTGACAGAAGTTGTTCCTAGCAAAGAAGCAGCAAGGAAGGGGTGACGCAGTGCCTACATCAAGTTTGAGCCGAGAAGAGGATCAGCGCAATGGCAGAGGGGAGCAGACTCGGCCTATGCAGTGTCCAGTTATCTTTCTCAGTTAGCAAGGATCGACGCCTATGGCTAGGAGGTGTGAATTTTGCTAGTGTCGAGACTGCGCAGAGCCTAGAAGCTCTAACCTTCAGTTTGTTGGGGCTTAGGAGGCCGTGGGTAAGTTGCAGAATGAAGCTAGTAGGGTACCGTAGTCAAAACAGTACCTAACAAGGCAAGACCAAGGTAGAGGGAGTTGTTGCCAAGGTGGATTTCTAGCCAAGGAATCCAGATCAGTGTTGCCATTGCACAAACGGTCAGAGAGGGGCAACTTGACGTTGGCGGAAGGATTTCCAAGTGGGAAATCAAGACTTAAAGGAAGTCCAAAAGAGAACTTCCAGACGGGAAGTGGAGAGACTCAGTAGGAGTCGAACCGAGAACTTCTAGACAGGAAGTAGAGAGACTCAACAGGAGTCGAACCGAGAACTTCCAGACGGGAAGTGGAGAGACTTAGCAGGAGCCAAACCGAAAACTTCCAAACGGGAAGTAGACTCAGCAGGAGTCGAACAGAGAACTTCCAAGCAAGAAGTAGAGAGACTCGGGGGAGTCAACAAAAAGAGCAGAGAGATGGCCAAGAATTGGCTGAGGGATCAGGACAAGTTGGATGAGGCATCCAACTTTGTCATCTGGAAGGCCAGGTTCCTTTTTGTTCTGTGTGCCATGAGTGCACACACACCACTTGAGCAGAAGAGGGGAGACATCGAGCTGTAGTCAGGCAGACTACAGGAGATGAGGGGCAGGATCCTTGAGGTACCTAACCTCTTGGATTATACCTTGCTACGGGAGCCCCGATGAGGAGTAGCAATACTGATAGATGTCAATAGAGACGGATACAGATGGAGCAACAGTGCAGGATTCCCAAGACAGCGCGAAGCTAGCAGGCTGCAGCAATGCGAGAGGCATGGGAGTGTTGCACTAGTGCAGGATGGCACAGAGAGGTGTGCAACAGTGTGAGATGCAGGGAGTTGTTGCAACAGCACAGAGATCAAACAGGGAGCACTTGTCAGCGACAGAGAGAGCTTCAGCATCATGGGGGTCTCTAGCCTGACAGAAAGGTCAGAATTGGGAGATCAGTTACTTACTTCTCAATAACTGAGTTGCAGTGCAACAATTAGCAGTGACAATGCTATGGGCAGCACGATGCAGTACAATGAGAGGGGATGCAGTGTAGACGCAACAGTGGCAGTGGCAGGGCCATGGGCAGCAGCAAGGATGCAGAGGGAGCTGTCATACAGATGCAGCAATGTCAATGGGTAATAGTATGAGATGCAGCAGTGCAGATGATGGGCAGCAGGCCTAGCATCAGGGATCGATGCCAGATGATCAGAGTAATACTCAGTGAGGAGTATTGCTAGAGCACAGCCCTCGCTAAGAGGGAGTGTTGATTTGGGATAGAATCGGATGTGCTCTAGCCACGAAAATTGGTGGAAAGGCTAAGGCAATGAGATCTCCAATACCCAAAAAGGGTTTGGGCAGATTCTAAACAGTTTGGGAGATATTAAAATAATTAATATTTTTAATGGAGTCCCTAAGTCTAAACTTACGGAAATTAAAATATTAATGTGAATTAATATAAAACTGTGTTAGAATGGTCCAAAAGTCATGGATCAAGCCAGATCTAATCTTAGCCATTGATTAGGTACTTAATCTCGGTCATTGATTTGTCAACGAGAAAAGCATAAGAGGAGACTTGAGGGTCACTTGGAGAACACACCAAGAGATCAAGATTTCAACTTTTTGGGGCTGGGTTTTTCTGAGAAAGTTGATAGAGTGATTAGAGTTGCAGTTGAGGGGCAGTGAATACAGAAGCAGAGAGGCAGAGATAGTGCCGAGAGGATCAGCGCAGAAGCCAGAGCTGTCGAGAACTGCAGGAACAGCCAGGAAAGCTAACGCAAAGGACAGAAGTCGAAACTGTCGGTAACAGCGGGAACTGTCGAAACAATCGAGAAAGCTGACGGAGAGGGTGGAAGCTGGAACTGTCGGGAATAGCGGGGAACTGCCGAAACTGCCGGGAAAGCTGACGCAAAGGGCAGAAGCCGGAACTGCCAGAACAGCTGGGAACGTTGACGCAGAGGGCAGAAGTCAGAACTGTCGGGAACAGCCGGAACTGTCGAAAACTACAGGAACTGCCGCGAAAGTTGATGCAGAGGGCAGAAGAGGCTGATGCAATCCCTAAAGGCTGACACAATCCCTAGAGGCTAACGTTGGGGTTTTTCGTGGGGCAGATTGGAGCTAAGGAGCTGCCGGAGTGTTTATCCGGGGTTTCAGCTGGAGCATCTGTCTCTAAAGGAGATGTACTACTGCTGAGATAATTCTCTGTTGGGTGAGCCAGTTTTGGCACCCAGATTGTATTCAGAAACTGCATAATAATAAAACCCTCAGATAGCTGCACCAGTTTTCTCGCATTGGGTTTTTACGGGGACATTGGTCCAAAAACAATGGTTTCACTTGTGTGCTTGTTTTGTTTCCTTTCGTTGATGATCTGTAATGTGTTGAGCATGTACTTGTATTTATTTCCAGTATTTACATGGTAAATTACTTGTTAATTAACAGAACAAGTAGGTAGGAATAAATCAGAAATTACATGAAGGGTTTTTAACAGGCTAGACTTAGAAATTCCAACAGAGATCTCTTCTATTCAGGCTTCCTCTGGGAGATCAGCTTCTTCTTTTCGACATCGGAGAATCTTTCATGGCTTCCAACCATTTCATCAGAGTTATCATCATCCTCATCATGCTTATCACATCAATGAGAATCTTCATCGAGTTGAAGATTCTGTACCTATACAACTTCAATAGCAAGTACAACCAAATCTACAGAAGCATGATGTTAGCCATATCAGAAACACAAAAGCATTTCATATATATATCAAATACCCAGACTTAATTACTCTTCAACATCTTGCTAGGGACTTTGTTATACACCCTAGACTACATCATAACAACATCCATTCCATCTGGGGTTTCAATGTGTCTTCCAAAGGTATGACATACCTTACTACAACATATAGTAAACCCTAGAAACAATTTTCAATACAAATGGATCTATAAAGCATCTATCACCCTTTCAGAAAATACATATGTTAGACTTCTCACTAGGGATTCATACAAATCCTAGATTTCATACAAATCCTAGATTTCATACAAACAAATTGATCAAAGTCAATCACAGCGTAGTCATTAACCTGAACAGCTTCCATAAGGGTTAGTTCCAAACCCCTAGATTTTTCAATCATCAATCAATCACTAACATGACCAACTACTACTAGGGTTAGTTGCAAACTCTAGATTTCTGAGCAATCATCAATCTCAACCAAAAATTCAAATTTCACAAATCTCAAACACTCATCAGAGATTTCTGCTTTGACTAAGGTTCAACTCCAAAATCCTAGAATTCCACAATCTCAACAATCATTAAATACATAGATCTTAGATTGTTACATTTCATACTAGACAATGTCACTGCTAGGATTTCACTACAAAACCCTAGATTTTCATTTTTAGCAATCCTATAATAGATTTCAGATTGTCGTATCACACATACTAGACAGTTTTAATTTCACTAGGGTTTAGTTATAACACCCTAATTTTCCAGATATCATTATCCTAGAACCTCATACAAGGACTTCCATTAAATCCTAAGACTCATGACCATCAATGACTAGGCCAACACACATATCTAGGAATTCATAACCATACATAAGCATATCATATGTCCAATAACATAAATACATCTCATATAGACCAAGCTAGGGTTTCAATCAAAAGAACATATATATACATGCTTAGATTTCATCATCATGCAAATACATTTCATATCATGTGTTAGTCAAACCCAACTTCACAAATATCAATAAGAGTTAGACACACAACCATCTTGATTACACTAGGGTTTTATCAGACAAACACACACATACCAAGGAAATCATTTCTAAGACAATTTAAGGGTCTTGATTACACATTCCACCAAACCCTAATGAACTAGAGTTCCAATGTAGAAACATAACAAACCCTATATTACCAAAACTTCAAAGGTTCCGGGATTCTAGACCTTATCATTCAACCGTAACAAGTTAGGATTTCCAGATCACACCAAAATCCAAAACAAGACATCATCAATAAAAACTAGCATTTCACAATCACCATAAGCAGCTTAGGATTTCAGACATTCACATTAGCATACCCTTTGTTTCTTGACTAACCTTGTCTTGAGAGATCCTCCTTCTTGCAGATGTTTTCCCTAACCAAGACAACAGAGGGAGAAAGGTGATTAGTACTTAATATAATCAAAACTAAATGAGTACATGAACCCAAAACTGAAAAGACATGAGATACTTATCTTTGAGAGTTGTTCGGAGCACCCTCCAAAGCTTAAGGGAAACCTACAAACTTAAAGCAATACAAAAAAGACTTTTCCAAAGATATGTTAAAACCTATAAATTCTAAAACATGTAAAACAAGTTATGTAAAGCAAATGACTTAATAGTGTAAGTCCCTAATGTCGGATTCTTCAAACTTGACTATCTTTGAGTCTCCTTCTTCAGCAAAGTTGGCTTGATCTCTTCTTCTCTTCTTATTCCTTGGATTCGCGGGACAGTCACTCTTGTAATGACCTTTCTTATGACATTGATAGCATTCTATCTTAGACATTTCAACTTTCTTCCTTGGTCCCTTCGATCTCTTTCCTTTATGATGAGCAACATAAGCATTTGATACTCCTTCAGGATTGGCAACCATTGAGATCCTTAATTCTTCTTGACTACATGCGATCCATAATTCTTCAAAGGTGGGAGCTACCTTCCAACTGTTGAGACCTACAATTCAGTATTATACCACAATGATTCGGTACAATCTCGGTCTCATAGCAAAGGAGAATTTGGTGCCACTCAGGAAGGTCACAAGTGTGTGACTAGGTCTCGGTGTTATTGCTTGAAGTAGATCTCGGTGATACCTCAAAGATCAGTGACTATGGTGTTACTTCAAGATTCGATGCTACTGTTGAAGAAGAGGTTCATATCATTACAGTGACCTCCGTTCGATGTAATCACATGACTACAGTGATCTCATGTGGTGCAAAATCTGAAGTAGAAGGAACTGAGAAAGAGTAAACAAGAAGGTAGAAGAAGACTTGTGTCTTGGTCTTGGAGAGGAAACTAGGTCAAGGGTCTTCGTCTTGGTATTCACCAATTGGAATCTTTATAAGAAAAATTTGTGCGGGTTTTCCTCTCAAAGAGTGAGAGGTTTTGGCCCTGGCTCATAGCCTACATTTTGTGTCTGTTGTCTATTTATGTTCATGCATTGGTAGTTGTTTGATGAAGAAGAACATTAATAACTTAAGTAAAAAAGATCCTAATCTAAAGAGGTAAAAAGCACTCACAAGCAGTTAATAAAGGAAGAGAAATCACCTAGTTCATGACGCCCTAGCTTTCTCAACAACTTGAACCAAATTATTAGGACCAACATCTTTGATTGATTGCAATAGGAGATCTGCAATGTTTTGGGAACTTGCACTGATGGAGGAGGAGGCATGACATGTAATAAATATTGTACCGCTAGCAGAAACACCAAGAACATTTATCAACATTGGTTTCTAACATTTGTCCACCCATCTGATACAATGGATACCCCCCAATCCACCCACTCATTTGTAAAATGTGTCAAAGCTCTTTGAACCTTTGCCTTTTCTCTTTCTAATAACATTGTTCTAGCTTTCTCAAATCGAGGCTCTTGTATCCTTTTGGGGCTTCATTGATGGCCTTAACCATATCATGCCAATGGGGAGAGCGAAGCACATTGAATGGTACACCGCAAGCACAAAGAAACTAGACTATCTTTCCATTCACATCATCCCTCCCAACAACATTCAGGAAATCCCCTATTGTTCTTCTACTTTCAGAGGTTGAAGAAGTACTAAAAGGAGATGAGCTACCAAATCTAGAGGTTTCACTTGATTCAGAATGAGTTTTTTGTTTCTTGCTTTTTGTTGTGCGGCCTCCTCTATTTGGATGTATTTTCTTCTTTGTTCAACTGAAACATTTGGGCAAATTGCTATCCCCATGGCACCCTTTTTGTCATCGTTGTCCAACACCCCACAAAGATGCCTCCTCACACGGGTGTATGAACCACTATATGGTTTTCCTTGATGACAACCATGAGGGCACAAAAACTTGTAGCTTCCACCACCTTTTCCCCCTTCAAGTTTGGTCACATAATTCCACAAGGGTGTCAATCCAACTTTCCCTTCTAGCATTTTAGTGTTCTCTTCAAGTTCATCCCCTTCCTCTTCAAACCCTTTCTGCTTATCATACATTGGATCACTCATATGGGGACCACTATCCTCTTGTTCTTCTTTCCCTCTATTCCTACTCCCCCTTGCCATCATGAAAACCAAAAGTGGAATGATACATAGAAGCCAAAAGAACATCATTTTGGAATATGAATATAGATGGACAACCTGCAACGAAATGAGCAAGAAGAAAGAATGGGAAAGAATAGAAGAGGGAGGAGAAAAAATACAAACAAAAATGGCAGAAAAATGAAGGAGTTTGGGGTTTGCACTTACCTCTTTAGCTCTTGTAGATGGAAGCCCTTCTTTACTCCTCCAAGCTCCTCCTCCTTTACTACTCCTAGCTCCTCCTCCTTCACTCCTCCAAGCTCTCCTCAAGCCTCTCTTCTCCAAGCTCTCCAAAAATACAAGAGTGAGGAAATGAAAGGGGAAAATGAGCTTTATCCCCATCTATCATTTCCCTAACTCAACCTAAACCCACCCCCAACTCAAGTTAAACAAAAATAAATATTTTTTTGGGTCGGTCGCGCGGAACCACTCATCGGGCATCAAATCCGCTCGGGATCCACTCAGATCTGTACCTGATCTAAGGCAGATCCGACGCTGGACCCATTGTTTGGAAATCTAGAACTGCGAATCAGGCTGGCACAGTTCCAAAATCCAAGAACCGTGATTTCCGACCCGATCCACGGTTCCGAATTTTTGAACACGAATCCGGCGGTGGATCCCCCACAGATCTATACAGGACATGAATCCCAGTTTAGATCAGGGGGGCGTTTCCTGCAACACTGATCTAGATGGTTGATGCTAGAATAATTAATCATTGATGTATAATGGATGCCATATCTATCTTGATTTATGTACAAATATGTATGTTTTCATATTTTCTACAACTATTTTGGTATTTGGATGTTTTTCTTTAATATAAATACGAAAAAAAATGAAAAATAAATAAAAAATAAAAAAAATTAATATATATTATATATATATTAACTAGACGTTTTGCTTCCTAGATTTTTGGAAAATGACACTTTCAACTCTTCACTTCCAAAAAACGTCCCCACTTCGTGCAACATTGGGATTGACCTTTGCAAGAAAAAAGGAAGAAAAGACCTTCAAACAACTCAATGATCAATTTTTGTCTCATGTTGCTGGTCTCCACTTGAGTGGGGCAGCAAATGGTTTTGGTCTCTGTTTTCCATGGACACTATTCTAATTTTGCAAGTTCCTGACTCTCTACTTTATTGCCTTTGGTCTAGTTTCCAAGATGGCAGGCGAGAGACGGTAATTTTGCTAAAATGATGTAAATATTTTCTATTGCAATACAAAGCTTACAAAAACTTGATAGATAGCTTAACTGATATTATGAAAGTAATGGATCTTTATGTGTCTATTGTAAAATATTATGAAGAGATCTACCTCAAATCTACCTCAAGATGATATTATTTGGACTGTGAATAGAGCACCTGAGTATTGTATTTTTGTTTATCTCAAACAAAAATAAGATTTTTTGCCCTAGAAAAAATATTGTGGGTGTCTTCATAAACCCATAAATGTCATAATATACCATGTCCAACAATACTTTAGTACTATTAACTCATGCTTTATCAAGCTTGGACTAGATCTTGTAAGGTTCACAAAGGAGATGAATGCAAACAAGAACAACATTGATGTTTACACACTCATTCCAAAATCTTGCTTTGTATCATCAATGTACATTGATTATTCTACTCTTCTTTCGTGTACTCCTTCAACTTCTACTATGGTGCATTGGCTATTATGTTTGTTGTTGATTCCTTGCCCCGCAACTAGAATGCAATTTTAGGAACGTTGTTTTACAACTAGTAGGTATTTTATGATAATGCCAGTTTCAAAGAGATTTTTGGGAGAACATAATTTAGTTTATATTATATCAATAATAGATAAGTAATTTGTATCATATCTAGAATAAAATAGAATATTTTAAGTTATGTCCACAACAACCCTGTAGGATCTACAGGGCTAAAAATTACAAAAATTTTACATTTGCAATTTTGGTGTCCTTCATCTCATGGACGTCTCAACTTGCAATATACTCATTTTTTAGTTGTGTTCTAAAACATCTTTAATATAGTTGTCTAATGTTTTGCCGAAAAACTCAAAAGCAACTCAAATATTCACATATAATTAAGTTGTTAATTATATGTGAATAATGAACAACTTAATTACTTCAATGTCCTTTAGCAACCCAATGACAATTTATAATTTAGCTTTCCAATAGCAATCACATTAACCATAAATCACATTGACATTAATTGTAGATAGAACATGAACAATAAAATGCACAAGACAAGCCAAGACAAGAGCACCAAATTTTGTGGATGCCAGGGAAAAACCTCAAGATGGGGAAACCCTTTGATCAATTCTTCTTCTTATTGTATCAAATGTTCAGCAGAGAGAGAGAGTACAAAAGTCAAAATCAACTTGCCAAATCAAAGTCAAAACAGCCTTGACAAATCTACAGTCAACAGCAGTCAAATTCTGCCCTAACCAGAAAGTCAAAGATGGTCAATGGAACAGCAAAACATCCTCTTTGGAGCTCAGTCAAAGGCAGTCAAACTCAACCTTCAAAAGTGGTCAAAGTCAACCCAAAACAGTCACAAAATCAAATTATCAAACTTGGTCAATTTCTACACTTTTGGCTATGGTCAAACTTACAATTTATCTCTACGATCAAAGTGCCCAGATCACCTCGGTTTCTGTGCCAAATAGTACGGCCTGCCCAAACAGAAAACTACGCAAGAGATTAAACTCAATTTTTGCCCAAAAAGTCAGTCAACACTAGTCAAACCTGCAACAGAAGTCTGAAATTCTCGGCCTTGTAATCTGTCCTAAAATTCGTCCTTCTTGCCACATATGTGAGAGAAAAGAATGTCCAATGAGTTGTACAAACCAATCAGATGAGGAGAGAGAAGAATGTGTGAGATGAGATGATGCCAAATGAGGTTTGAGGTCTCTTATATTTATACAAGTCGTTGAGGGTAAAGATACATGTCCATTAGGCTTCATGAGCCTACATGATAATGAAGCTGACCTTGACAATTTGCACATGTGTGGGTGTAAATTCCAAAACAAATTTTTGCTTGTCCAAATTTTATGATCTTTAGGTCAATTTTGGTCCTCTCAAAAAGAGCAATTCAATCCAATCATCATCTCCATCAAATGAGTTATCCAAAGTGGAATTTGGCCCTAGTTGCAAATTTTAACACTCCCTCTCAACTAGGGAGAATTCCACTTGCCAATCCATCCATCATCATCTATCATCATGCCATCCTGTCGTCATGTACCATCTTTGTATCTCGTCTCTACTCTACTGAACACTGATATAGATAATGAAGAAGAATCAATTGAGAGTGAATCACAAGACCTGACCACTCTCCACTGACAAAAGTCATTCCAGGGGAAGAACCCCAATCACACTTGATCCCAGATCAAGTTGTTGAACACAATGCATCCTAGACATAGGGAGTACAGCAGTACACAATGCGTCCATCTGTAGTACACGATGTGTCCATCTATAGTGTTATGGTCCTTATCCACTTTTCCCAACTCATTGGTCAAATGAGAGGCATTTCCCATGAGTCATGGACTACATGGATAGGATGTATGTTGGGGCATCCGCAGGAGAAGGTGAACCACTCATCCTGTTCATATGCCATAGGAGAAGGTGAAACACTCATCCTATACATATATCATCAATCGTAGGGGAAGGTGAACCACTCAGCCTACACACATGTGTCATCAATCATAGGGGAAGGTGAACCACTCACCCTACACACATGTCAACCATCATGGGGTATCATAGGAGAATGTGAACCAAGCACCCTATACAAAGCGCACCTATAGGGGAAGGTGAACCACTCACCTTATGGTCGCTCATAGCTCCAAGAAGTACCCCAAGCCCCCCGGAGCTCCGAGAGCTCAATGTCCAACTCAAGCGGGACTCTCAAGGGAGGGTCCTTCCACGACTCCAAGTCTCTCTCGGAAGGCTACGAATTTGACCTTCCCTAAAGGCTTCATGAGAATGTCAACGATCTACTCATCAGTCTTGATGTGTTGAAGCCTTATTGCTCCCCATTATACCATATCCCGAATAAAGTGGTACCTGATATCAATGTGCTTAGAGCAGTTGTGGAACACGAGATTCTCTGCAAGGCGAATCCCACTTTGGTTGTCACAATAGATCACGTGGTATCCAGCATGTGCTCGAATAGCTCACTGAAAAGCTTCCTCAACCAAATAGCTTTACAACAGGCCATACCAACTGCAATGAATTCGGCCTCAGCGGTGCTTAGAGCAACCGAATTAACTTCCTGCTTATCCAATAAATCGAAGTAGACCCCAATGAGAAGCAACATCCTGACGTGCTCTTTCCATCCACCACACTGCCAGCCCAGTGAGCATCAATATATCCATGTAGCCTCAAATTCCCAGCAATGTATCTCAACCCATAGTTGATTGTGCCACAGAGATATCTTAAGAGATTCTTAGCAGCAATCCAATGTATGTGATGAGGCTCAACCATAAATTGACTCAAAGTATTCACAGCGAAGCATATGTCCAGACTGGATTTTACCAAGAACATCAAGGCCTCCACAAGTGGTCGATACTCGGAAGAGTTGGCAATTCAGGCCTAGCAGCACTTCCACATAACTTCTCGAAGTTGAGTTCCATCGGAGTAGACACAAATTTGCAATCCACCATCCCACATCTCTCTAGTAACTTCACAATGTATTTTCTTTGAGAAAGGAAAATCTCGCTTGGTTTTTGCCAGACCTCGAGGGCTAGGAAAGACTGCATCAGTCCTAGGTCCTTCATCTCGAACTCAGAAGTCAATTCCCTCTTGCATTGATAAATGAGAGGGTCTGCACCAATCAAAAAGAGATCATCAACATAAACGACCAAAATGAGAGGCATGTCCTTGTCAACCTTGAAGTATAGGTTTCGATCAGCATAGCTCCTCGTAAATCTCAGCTTCATAAGATAATTGCCAATCCTCTCACGCCAAGGCTTGCTTCAACCCATAGAGGGATTTCTTCAACCTGCATACATGTGCCCTTTGATGTTGTACTTCGAACCCCTGAGTTTGTTCCAAGTAGACTTCCTCCTTAAGCAAGCCATGCAAGAAAGCAATCTTAGCGTCCATTTGATGTAGGCTCCATCCTTGGGTGGCAGAGAGAGCAATAATAGATCAAATAGTGGTATATCGAGCAACTGGTGCAAATATCTTGTCATAGTCCATGCCTTCCTTTTGAGAGAAGCCTCGAGCAATGAACCTGGCCTTATATTTTTTAGCACTCACATCAGCTCCATGCTTAATTTTGTAAAACCATTTAGAGGTGACCACGAACTTGTCCTTGGCTCTAGGCACCACGTCCCAGACATCATTCTTCATGCTTGATTTACATTCCTCATTCATCACATTCTTCTGTACTTGGTGCTTTACGGCTTCTTCGAACATGCATGGTTCAACTTGAACGATAGTACTCATAGCAGCCAAGTACCCTTGAAACCTGTTCGGCTTCTTAGTTTCACAAAATGTCCCTCTTGGAGCGAAATGTCTTTCAGCATCTTCAAGAGTATCTTTAAGCCATAGAGGTCGTTTCCTTGAGGTAAAGGAATCACCGGGAGGTGGATCAATAGGATCCATTGGACCATCAACATCAGGCATAGGCTCATCTGTCAAAGGTTCATCTTGTTTTTCTGCAGCATCATCATTGTCCTTCCTTGGAACGGGGAGATCTCTAGCTTTCCCAAGGGTAGCATCTTCATCAAAGGTGACATCACGACTTACTTCCACATCTCTTTGACTAGGCACATAGATTTTATATGCTTTCAAATTTTCAATGTAGCCAACCAATATACCCTTCTTCCTAGAAGCTTCCAACGTGTTCCTTTTCTCTTTAGGCACATGAAAATACACAGGACAACCAAATATTCTAAAATGAGAAACATCAAGTTTCTTACTAGTGAAGACCTCCTCGGGTTTCTTGAAATCCAATGCTTGATGCGGACTCCTATTTTAAACATATACAACAATGTTGGTAGCTTCTCCCCATAAGAACTTTGGTAGACCCTGATCACAGAGCATAGCATAGGTGGCTTCCATGATTGTTCAATTCTTCCTTTCAGCAACGCCATCTTGCTCAGGAGTGTATAGAACAGTTGTCTCCCTCTTAATGCCAGCCTCTCCGCAAAATCCTTGAATTCATTTGATTCATATTCGGTTCCATTGTCGGTCCTCAATATCTTGATCTTCTTCCCTGTTTAATTTTCCATCAAGGCTTTGAAAGAACAGAACCATTTGAACACTTCATCCTTCTTTTTTAAGAAATAGATCTATGTTATGCTTGAGAAGTCATCCACAAAGATTGCATAATATAAGTATCCTCCCAATGATGTTAAGGGCAACATACTAGATGGGTCAGAGTGGACCAATTGGAGAATATCAGTGGTCTTGCTTTCACTGGAAGGGAATGGTCCCTTTGTAAGTTTCCCAGTTGCACAACCCTGAAAAACACCTTCATGGTTCATATTGAACTCGGGCATACTTGTAACCATCTTCCTTGCCCTAGGTAAGGCTTTGTAATGTAGGTGGGTGAATCTCTATTGCCATAGCTCAGATTCAAGAGAAGTATCATTGGCCAAAGCTCCCAAAGGACTTCCTCTAACTTGATAGAGACCAGCAACCCTAAATCCAAGAGTAAATGCATCTTTAGGGTTTCTTTGCCAAATACGTACCTTTCCATCAATGAATGCTACCTTGAAGCCTTTATCTTTCATCGGAGAAATAGACACCAAGTTCTTCTTCAAATCAGGCACATACAAAACTTATTGTAGATGAATGGTTTGACCTTGATTCAAGTGAAGAGTGACAATACCTATCCCTTTTACAAGGTAGGTGGCATTATCTCCAAGTATGATCTTCAAATTAGTCTTCGTTTCAACCAAATTTGAGAGGGCTTCCTTGTACCCAGTGAAGTGCCTTGAGGCTCCACTATCAATCAACCAATGATCCAAAGTATCTGGAGGAGAGGCAGTAGATAGAGTGGAGATAAGATAAAATTCATCTTGTTTTTCTACAACATTACATTCATCATACCTGGTATTTCTCGTCCTTTTGAGAGGTCAACCATTTCCATTTCGAGTAGCAGCAGCACTGCTATTTCCTTTGTTGTTGAACCTATTGTTTCTTTGATTGCCATTGCCTTTGAAATTGTTGTTGTTGTTATTGTCGTCATCCTTTGGAGAATTATTCTTGTGAGGACACTCTCTAGCATAGTGGCACATACAACACTTCTTGTAAATGAATGGTTTGACCTCAATTCAAGTGAAGAGTTACAGTACCTATCCCTTTTCAGGGTAGGTAGCATTATCTCCAAGTATGATCTTCAAATTAGTCTTCTTTTCAACCAAATTTGAGAGGGCCTCCTTGTACCCAGAGAAGTTCCTTGAGGCTCCACTATCAATCAACCAATGATCCAAAGTATCGGGAGGAGAGGCAATAGATAGAGCGGAGATAAGATAAAATTCATCTTGTTTTTCTACAACATTACTTTCATCATACCTGGTATTTCTTGTCCTTTTGGAAGGTCAACCATTTCCATTTCGAGTAGCGAGAGCACTCCTATTTCCTTTGTTGTTGAACCAATTGTTCCTCTGATTGCCCTTGCCTTCGAAATTGTTGTTGTTGTTGTTGTTATTGTTGTCATCCCTTGGAGAATTCTTCTTGTGAGGACACTCTCTATCATAGTGGTCTAACTTGTTGCAATTGTAGCACCTTCCTTTTCTTCCTTCTTTAAATCCCTTCTTGAATCCTTGACCCTGTCTTCTTGGACCAGCATTAGTCTTCCTCTTTGCATGAGCAGAGAAAGTAGTAGGTTCATTTCCATTGGAGGGCTTGTCTCTCTCCATCATCCTAGTCTCCTCTTAAGTGCTTCTAGCCAATAACTCATTGAAACCAAGTATCTTGTCATTGTTGAGAACAGTGGTGACAAATACATCCCATCGTCTTGAAGACCTCCAAGAAAAATGAGCGAGAGCTCCTTGTCAGAAATAACTTCTCCAATAGATAGCAAGTCATTCTTGATTTGTCTTATTCACATGAAGTAAGATTGAATAGGCTCCACTTTATCCATCTTAATATCCTTCAACTTGTTTTTAAGAAAGAGAATTTGATTTGCATTGTTCACTTTGAACATCCCAACCAGCTTATCATATATCTCCTTAGAAGTTCCCAAATCAGAAATAAAGGCAACCAAATGCTTTTGAATAGAGTCGATCAAAATTTTCTTTGCTTTGACCTCAACTTTTTTATACTTCATCTTAGCAGCAACCAGCGCATTTGAAGGAGGCTCCACCACTTTTCCCTTCACATAGTCCCAATAATTCATGCTCCTCCAAAGTCAGGTCCAAAGTCATATTCCATGCATGATAGTCAAATTTGTCATTGAGCTTGTCCTCGATCTTGAAGTAAGATGTAGAAGCCATTGAAACTTGTCCAATAAATCTCTTTTGGTGATTGCTTTTCTCTCTCTTGCTTGGGTTTTGTCTTCACCTAGGCTCTGATACCATGTTAACTTTAGTTAACAATGGTATGTTCTATGCTTAGCACAATTACTTCAATGTCCTTTAGTAGCCCAATGACAATTTCTAATTTAGTTTTCCAATAGCAATTACATTAACCATAAATCACATTCACAATAATTGTAGATAGAACATGAACAATAGAATACAGAAGACAAGCCAAGACAAGAGAACACAAAATTTGGGGGATGCCAGGGAAAAACCCCAAGATGGGCAAAACCCTTTCATCAATTCTTCTTATTATTATATCAAATGTTCAACAGAGAGAGACAGAGAATACAAAAGTCAAAATTGACTTGCCAAATCAAAGTCAAAATAGCCATGACAAATCTGCAATCAAATTTTGCCCTAATGAGAAAGTCAAAGATAGTCAATGCAGCAACAAAACATCCTCTTTGGACCTCGGTCAAAGGCAATCAAACTCACCCTTTAGAAGCGGTCAAAATTAGCCCAAAACAGTGACAAAATCAACAGTCAAACTTGGTCAAATTCTATACTTCTGGCTACAGTCAAACCTGCAATTTATCTTTGCGGTCAAAGTGCCCAGATCACCTCAGTTTCTATGCCAAATAGTAAGGCCTAGCCAAACAAAAAACTGCCCAAGAGATCGAACTCAAATTCTACCCAGAAAGTCAAAGTCAATGTTGGTCAACGCTGGTCAAACTTGGAACAGAAGTCTGAAATTTTCATCCCTGTAATATGTCCTTAAATTCGTCCTTCTTGCCACACGTGTGAGAGAAAAGAATGTCCAATGAGTTGTACAAACCAATTAGATGAGGAAAGAGAAGAATGTGTGAGATGAGATGATGCCAAAAGAGGTTTGAGGTCTCTTATATTTATACAAGTCGTTGAGGGTGAAGAGACATGTCCACTGGGCTTCATGAGCCTACATGATGATGAAGCCGACCTTGACAATTTGCAAATGTGTGGGCAGAAATTCAAAAACACATTTCTGCTTGTCCAATTTGATGCCTTTAGGTCAATTTTGGTCCTCTCGAAAAGAGGAATTTAATACAATCATCATCTTGTTGGAAATACAGAGAGGGGGGGTGAATCAATGTTTCTTTTCAATTGTTATTTTTACTAGTTAAGATCACTTATAATTAGATGACAAAATGAACAATGATAGCATAATAATTTTATTATTGAATTGAGGCTTCTGTGATCCATATCAAATTTTTGAAGATTCTTCGGCGAAAATCACATAGAGAAACGTTTGTCGACGCGTTTCGAACCAACCAGTGTGGTTCATCGTCAGGACAAGTTGAATGAGCAGATCTCGCTTTGCACATTAAATAGAAAGGGTAGAATATCCAATGACCCAATTTTCTAGACAAGGTAACGGCTAAAAAGACAACAACTAGAATTGACCGGAGAACGGCTAGTTTGACTTTGATAAGGGGGATAAACCTTATTTATTTAAATAAATTAATTCAGTTATTAATATTCATATTAAAATGTAATTGGACCATTTTATAAATATATATTAGAATAAGTAAAATAATATATTATAA
>APFE031126151.1:27085-58793 GCA_000404065.3 Pinus taeda | reverse complement strand
ACTTATTCTAATATATATTTATAAAATGGTCCAATTACATTTTAATATGAATATAAATAACCGAATTAACCGATTTAAAGAAATAAGGTTTATCCCCCTTATCAAAGTCAAACTAGCCATTCTCCAGTCAATTCTAGGTGTTGTCTTTTTAGCCGTTACCTTGTCTAGAAAATTGGGTCATTGGATATTTAGCCCTATCTATTTAATGTGCAAAGCGAGATCTACTCATTCAACTTGTCCTGACGATGAACCACACTGGTTGGTCCGAAACACATCAACAAAAGTTTCTCTATGTGATTTTCGCCGAAGAATCTTCAAAAATAATTTTATTAATCAGAAATGACGAGGACTCCAATCCTCTTTACAATGAATGAATTAAGTACAATAATAATTAGGGCTCCAGCCCTAGATGAAGATGCTAATCTCCAATCCACCAAGCTCCAACTTGTACTTTGCCAAGCATCGACTTGGACTTCGTGAGGCTCCAACCCTATCTTCCAAGGCTCCAACCTCTAGAGCTCCAACCCTCTCCCTCTCACTGGTACATGCTCCAAACTGGTCTTCTTGAGGACTCCTATCCTCTAGGGCTCCAACCCACAGCTTCAATTTTTCAAGATAAGTTTAATGGTTCTTTAAGGCTCCCAATATATTCTGCAACGAGCCCTGACAAAGTCTTCACATTCGTCTCCAACAATGCCCTCACTTAATCTCCAAATCACTTCATCAATGACAACTTTATCTTCTTAGAAGTTGTCACCACAACTCTTCATTTCACCCAAACAAAATCTCCAAGGTCACATTATGAGGGCTTCATCATGATCTCCAAGAATCTTCAATAAGTTACTCAAAGGTCTTGTTCAAGCCCAAGTTTATCACTGTAGGTCTGCAATAAGATCTCCACAGAAATTTCTCCACAAGACCAAGCTTCAATGGGCCTTCATAAGTGATTATCATAGGTCCAAGGTACTGAGCTAGTGATCGTAAATGTGACTTTCAAGAGCTGTGAATCCCATCAAGTTTCAAAGATCCCCTGTCAACAGAGAACATGTGCCTTAGAAATAAGAAACATCCCACTTTCATAGCAACAATTCTCAGAAAAATGTGCGGTCATAAGAATTTATCACGTGCCATGATAATAACCAACCACTGTGATTTGATAATTGCATAACGTGCTTCTGAGATTACAAACAGGATATAAAACCCAAAACAAAACACCCTTTTTAAATTAAACGAAAAAATCTATAAACCCTTCATTAGACTGTAACTTCGGTCTTCCATAGGTAGTCTACCCACAATAGATTTATGCCTCGGATTCACAATCAGAAGTTGAGTAGCTTCACAACAATTCCAACGAGAGACCAACCCAGAATTCTTCTATTTTCAGCCTGTTGTTCCAGATTATCATTGATCCATAAGTGCCTTCCTTGTGAGTTCACGAGATGTGAATTGTTTTCAAGTGTTCCTCGCTTATTCCTTTTTTGCTCTGTGTATATATGTTTTTTGGATCTGCTTTTCGGATTTCATATTGCCATGTATATATATGAATATCAAAGGTGATGGTTGGCATATAGGGGAGCCGCATTAAAGGAGCTGAAGCCGACATGAAATTTGTGGTTTTTTTATTAATTTGTGATGTATATTTTAATGGTTTAGTTTAATATTTATAATTCGTATGACGTGGTGTGTAGGTAATGATTCTATAGTATATGGTGTTTGTGATTCTATAGTATATGGTGTTTGTAACTTTAGATCCACCTTTCTTTATTATTATTATTTTTATGTCAAATGAATAGGTATTATGAAATATAAGAGTTAGGGTTTAGGAAAAGAAACAAGATTTTAGGCTTTTACTATTTTATAAGACTTAGGGTTTTTAAGGATTAGGAATAAAAAGGTTAAGACAAGGGTTAGGGTTTCTTGGGTTTCATTATTATATAGCTAGGGTTTTCTCTAGGGATAGAGTTTGCTCCATGTACACCTAGGGTTTTAGTATTGCATTACGACTAGGGTTTCATGGGCAATTATCAAGGCTAGGGCATCATGTTGACTTAAGTGATTCTAGGGTTAGGGTCATGGACATATGCACATAGGAATTTCTCCTAGGGTTTGCATAAAGAGAGTCTTCCATGAGGTTAGGGCAACATCACAAAAAGGGCTATTCATGCATCACAAGAGTTAGGACATTTGCCATCTCCAACAATGCCATATTGACATCAATGACAACTTTGACCAACAATCTCCCCCTTTGTCATTGATGGCAATATTCTCGCCCTTTCAACATTCTCTCCCTCTTTAACATCAATGGAAAATGGGGTGTCCAAGCACTCCCCCTATCAAGTTGTTTCTTGACATGTTGCTCCATCATATTTTCTTCATCGATGATAGTTCTCCATGATAGATATGTTGCTCCCCCTGTCATCATGCTCCCTCTTTTTATGTTGCTCTTTGCAACTCCCTCTATCATTATGCTTTTTCTCCCCCTAAGCCTTTGCATGTCTTCATGGAAATGGATGAGGTAAATGATTAACCAACTTCCCCTACCTGCATAAACTCCTCTAGCTCTTCTTTTTGCTCAAGATAAGAAAGATTATTGCCTTGTCATCAGGTGGAAGACATCTTCAACAATGGATGTGTAGGGAAGACACAATATCATGATTTTCTTCAATGGAATTACTTCCAGAGATGATCTATCAAGTGATGATTGTCCATGTGTGACTCGTTAAGGGTTTCATAGGGCTCTTCACGGATAGCTTTCACAAGAATAGTCACAAAATTCCCCTAACAGTATGCATGGTCTCCTTTTTGGTAGAATTTTATCATCAAAACTTGGAATATCACATCTGCCAAAGATGTACTCATTAGATCAGCAACATGAGTTGATGTCTTGAGTGTTCAAGAGGCTTTTTGATCCAATTTGCTTTCTTCTCCAAACTTGTGTGACTTTCTTTTCTTGCTTGTTAGTCATGTTTTTAGCTTGGTTAGGAACCTAAAGTTAGAATCACGAGCCATATGTCCAATGTTATGACATTTGAAGCATTCTATCTTGTTCATGAATAAGGAATCATGACTTCTTCTTGCAAAGTTGCTTCTAGGGAGTTGATGTGGACCATTATATTTGTCCTTGTGGTATGCCCTAATATCCTTTGCCATATGCTCAAAATTTGTACAAGAATAGCAATAACCAAAAAATATTCTTTGGTACTTGGAGGATGGAGATTGCCTTGATGTACTTCTAAAGTCATTATGTCTTGGGATCCTTTGATCAAATTTATTGCCTCTTGCATTCTTGACACAATCTGTATATCTTCTTGGAGTAGGGTTTCTTCCAATGTCATCTTGACTCTTCTCCTTGCTTTTGTTGGAACTGGGGGCATCAACATTTCTTCCAAGCTTCTCCACATCCTTGTTGTTTGAAGCATTAGGGTTTGCATCATTTTTGTTTGAGGGTTCACCTGAATAACCAAGCCCTGATTTGTCAAGAGGAGATCTTTGATGACTTAGGATGTTATCTAGGGTTTGAGAGCTCTTTAGACTCTTGTTCAGGTGATCAACTTCTTCTTTCATCATCTTGCATTCTTCATCCTTTTTTGCTAGATGGTTCTCCATTTCTTCCTTCATTCTCGTTGCTTCACATGATTGGGCCTGAAGTGAGGTGATTTCTGATTTTAATCTAGTGATATCTTCATCCCTTTCTTCTAGTTGGCATGTCATGGCATTTCTTTCCTTTTCTGCTTCAGCAAAGAGTCCTTCCAGAACAGCCAAAGCTTCCATCACTCTTTCAACTCCTTGTGCTTGTTTCTTTGCCCCTTCCAACTGAGATTTAAGGGAGGAGACATCTTCCTTGTATTGACAAATTTTCGCTTCTAGTTTGTTCAAGTCCTTGTGACTTTGTTCAAGATGGCTTGACAAAGTGTCTTCCCTTTTCTTTGCTTTATCCAATTGATTTGTCATGGATATGATTTCTTCATGATGCCTTTTCTTGTTTTGATGAAACTCCTCGGATTCACAATCAGAAATTGAGTAGCTTCACAACAATTCCAACGAGAGACCAACCCAGAATTCTTCTATTTTCAGCCTGTTGTTCCAAATTATCACCGATCCATAAGTGCGTTCCTTGTGAGTTAACGAGATGTGAACTGTTTTCAAGTGTTCCTCGCTTATTCTTTTTTTGCTCTACGTATATATGTTTTCCGGATCTGCTTTTCGGATTTCATATTGTCATGTATATATATGAATATCAAAGGTGACAGTTGGCATATACGGGAGCCGACATTAAAGGAGTTAAAGCCGACAGGAAAGTTGTGGTTTTTTTATTAATTTGTGATGTATATTTTAATGGTTTAGTTTAATATTTGTAATTCGTATGATGTAGTGTGTAGGTAATGATTATATAGTATATGGTGTTTGTGAATTAGTAACTTAGAGTTAGGGTATGGTTAATATTTTGAAAATTTTAGTCTATATGACTATATAGGTATATGGTGTTTGTAACTTTGGATTCCCCTTTTTTTATTATTATTATTTTTATGTCAAATGAATAGGTATTATGAAATATAAGAGTTAGGGTTTAGGAAAAGAAACAAGATTTTAGGCTTTTACTATTTTATAAGACTTAGGGTTTTTAAGGATTAGGAATAAAAAGGTTAAGACAAGGGTTAGGGTTTCTTAAAAAATTAAGGTTTCTTGGGTTTCATTATTATATAGCAAGGGTTTACTCCTAGGGATAGAGTTTGCTCCATGTACATCTAGAGTTTTAGTATTGCATTACGCTTAGGGTTTCATGGGCAATTAGCAAGGGTAGGGCATCATGTTGACTTAAGTGTTTCTAGGGTTAGGTTATCATGGACATATGCACACAGGAATTTCTACTAGGGTTTGCATAAAGAGAGTCTTCCATCCCTAGGGTTTGCATAAAGAGAGTATTCCATGAGGTTAGGGCAACATCACAGAAAGGGCTATTCATGCATCACAAGAGTTCGGACATTTGCCATCTTCAACAATGCCATATTGACATCAATGACAACTTTGACCAACACATCTCCATCAAATGAGTTGTCCAAAGTGGATTTTGGCCCTAGTTGCCAATTTTAACATAAGTACCTCTATCTTACTTGTTCATAGTATCATACATAAGGCAAGGTACCATCACATGCATCGCATCCTCATTTTCTCCTGGTTTGCAAAGTAAGCATAAACATTCTTCTATGTTTATATTTTTCCATCTCCCTATGTCAACTGCTAGGTGATGCGAACCTAAATTGATAAAGTAAATGTTTTTTGTGCATAGTGATTTTCTCTTGGAGGTACTATTGTTCTATATAAG
Source organism: Pinus taeda (assembly GCA_000404065.3). Classification (NCBI taxonomy): domain Eukaryota; kingdom Viridiplantae; phylum Streptophyta; class Pinopsida; order Pinales; family Pinaceae; genus Pinus; species Pinus taeda. The sequence continues at coordinate 53,470 of APFE031126151.1, read as the reverse complement.
TAATCATTGGGTTGATCTCATGAGGATAGAATCTCATTTTCTCCCAAAGTTCTTTCCACATTTTCTATATTACCCCCTTCTATGCCAAGTCTCAAATGGCCAATGGTTCGTCTGACAAATCATTTTCTTCAATTCCCCGTTTTTTTAATCCATTTCAACCCATCATGGTGCACTACAAACCCCTCTCTTGAGATGCCATCTTTTCTTGCATCAATGAGCTATTCCTATCAACATGCTTTAATTTGATGATATATGTAATCAATTAGCACAATGCTTCTCCCTCTAAAGGCAACACACATGCTTTTAATAATATCGCAAAGTAAGGGGTTTGTATTTTAACTTCAGGTTCCTCTAATAAGAACCATTTCTAAACTCTTTCTACTTTCTTCCAAATGCTTTTGGAGAGGCTTAAACCCCAAATAGGACAACCATACAAAATCATTATTTGTCGCAAGGTTTTGGAGAGTAACTTTATCAATTTCCAACTCCATTGCTGAATTTTTCAGTGTTTACTCTACATATAATAGAGAGCCTTCGTGCCCACTATTACCTATTTCTCCAGCCAAGAGTTCCAATTATAACTACAAATAAATTCAAGGTCCACAGCTCAAATACTTGTAAGAATGAAACACTTCCAATTTGTCACCATTGAATGTTTTCATTTCAAAGTAGTTGCGAGATTTTTTTAGCACATCAAGATGTCTATAGAGCCTGTCTTTATGCCTTACCAATGACACAACTTCATCTACATAAATCTAAAAGAGCAAAGCACAATCTGCAATGTGTATTTCTCATTCCCTGTTCTTCTTAATCCAATCTTCTAACTAATCAATAAATATGACAAATAATGTTGGAGAGAGGGGGCATCCTTGTTTCATCCTGATCTTAATGTTGATTTTGATGTTCCTGCTTCCAATCTTTTCATTTATCGATACACCCAATTCTGCAATAACCTTTTTCATATAAGTTAAAAGTAGATTATCTCCACCCAAGTGGAATTCCTACTTTCTCCATTCTTTCCCAAAGTTTTATTCAATGTACTCTGTCTGAGGCTTTAGCAAAATCAACAAAGCAAAAATAAATACTATTACCTTTCCCTCACACTTTCTCAAAAACAACTTAAAAGCTACCACGAGATCGATGGTTGAATGTTTAGGCCAAAACCAATTTGAGAAGGAGCCCTAAAATTGTTTTCTTCTGCCCACTTACTTATTTCCTCTCTAAAATGGTGCCAAATGGCTTGGCAAAGAAGCTACTAACAGTGATTGTTATATAATTTCTCATATTATTTATATCACCGCCTTTATGAATAGGTATCACTTTGCTAATGTGCATTTCTAAAGGAAACTTGTGCCACATGCCTTGATTGGATATGTACTTGAGAAATGCATGAAAAGGTGGACCTTCCCATTTGACCATTTCAAATATTAAACCATGACGACCATGAGCCTTTCCATTCGCAATATGCTTAACTCCCACCTATATATCGTCTTTTGAAATAGCCTCTATTTTTTTCCCTAAGAAATCCATGTTTGAATCCTTTCCCTTAATGTCTTTCCCATATAGTTCACATAAATACGCAATGATTTCTTCCTCATCCATCTCACCTAACTAAGAGATTTGTGAATGCATTTGTTCCCAACAACAACAAAAAATCATGGTGTAAAAGTATCAATTAGCTCTCTTTTTGCTTTTTGAGAAAAACTCTTTTTCCCTGTACAGAAATTTTTATTCATTCATCTAATGTCTCCTCGTCTAGAGTAGAACTTAATAGTCTTTTTTTTTTGGTTTGCATTCTTCATCATGCATTACAACGTGTCTAACTAGGCTTTCTCTTATGATCTTGAAAGAATTCATCTTTCCTTTATACAAAATATTTTTGTTAAAACCCTGATCTTTTTTTGAAACAGATAGGTCATGTGTCATTCTTGATTGCTCTTTCTACGAGTTGGGAAAATGCATGCTCATTTTATGAGTTTAGTCTGTATATAGGGTTTTGTCCACCAGCGTTTGGTTTAGCGGCAACCTGGGGCAGTTGTTTGTGACAATCACCGGAATTCAATCCCAATGGACATACTCCTCCCCTGAATGAGGTTTGCAGGAAGTGACAAATGATTATATTGAGCAGGTTATTGTATGGCACAAGCAAGGTACCCATGAAACCAATTCTTCGTTTAAATGTGCAAGGATGGGTTAAGCTTATTTCCAAATTTACAGTTCATTAAAAAACATGTTCCCATTTTAAAAACCTAGAATAGAGTTTCGGCAAATATTTTATATTTCCCATTCAAAATGCCAATAAATTCAAGCTCCGTTTAGCAAAGCACAAAAAATCATGATTAAGATCCTTAAAACCGAGATGTTGAGAATAATTATGCCAATATTACCCTTGTGTCTACTTACAAGAAGCAGCCTGAATCTCTTACCTATTAGGATTATATAGCTTTTGACTCTAGATTGGTTCAACTCAAGCAGGGGCACTAGTACAGAGTGAAAATGTTATTTATTACTGTTTTGATTTAAAATTACAGAAATAGGCACATTGAACATTACCAAAACATTAATGACGTTTAGGAAAACAGATTATAGGGTCTACAACATCGGATAGCGAGTGATAAAAATTATGAAAAGAACGCTAATGTGCTCATATAAGTAAGAAAAATGTACATTGAAGCGAAGCCCAATCCAGCCTTGCCTCAATCCTCTCAGCCTTCCGACATTGGACCCAACTACATATTCTGAAATATAAAAACACAGTGCAGTCAAACCCCATTTGATGGTACTGAAAGAAAGACCAGATGAAAAAGGGACCAAGAAGCCGTTGATACCTCTTGACAAGTGCAGCGAGCGGTGTATGACAATTATATAAAAAATTGCAGCGTATGTTAGTAGCAGGGCCAGCTCCAGTTGCCTCCACAGAGATCGTTTAGCTGCCATTTCTCAGATGAAAACGAGAAAAGATGAAGCTTGATCAAGGTGCACACTCTGGAAGCGCCATTTTGTTGAAACTTAGATGAGTAGCCGGGCTCGTAAACACATTTTCAAACAAAATAGTTCAGTTATTTAAATGTAATAGTTATTTGGTTGTCCTAATTCACACCCTTGCCCTTCTGTCTACACAGGTAGTAAGTAAGAGAGTCAAGTGTTAAAACCGAGTGTTAGGTAGCAGGTATGAGACTTTCCTCAGAGCGAGCATATTTATGTCGATTTTAATAGTCCTAGAATGATCAAGTTATTTTCTCTGGTTAAGTGGGTCCAATGATTAAGTTATTTTCTCTTAATAAATAGCCATGGGTAAGTGTGTCAAATTGTTTTTGGAGAAGAAAAAAACGCTCTCCTTTTTTTCTTTTTTATATAATTAAAAGATTAGTAAATGCATCATAGTGAAAATTGACACTCAAAGACAACAAGGTCATGCTCACAAGAAGATGCGCCTCAACATCCTAAATTCAACGTATGATAGAGAATCCCTTCTAATATGGTTGTGTTCTATAAGGTTATAGACTTGTAAAGTATGTGCATTCTTATAAGTTTTAATAGTCATATCGTCATGAAAAGGGTATTTTGTCTATTTAACAAAGGAGTTTATATATTAGTTTGGTATTTAATTTAGCGATGATGTAATTATTAATTACTAAACAATGGTTGATAATTTGTTTAGGTATTTTATTTTTCATCTTTTGCTTGCATTTTGAAATGTTTTCCCACCCATATAGAAGAGTGTGAAGGTTATATTATGTTATGTAAACATATGACTGCAATCCAATTACATAACGATAAAATAAAATACATAAAATATATATATAATATAGAAATAAAATTATTATTAAAACATTTACTACGTGAAATTACATAAAAATAAATAAAATTAATAAATTATTTAATTTAATAATTTAAACGGACTAAATCCATCTTAATCCAATCTCCCAAGTGCCGAAAAGGATCAAATCTCTTGAGCTGCAAACCTCTTTTAGAGTGAAACGGTATTTGATCCCTCTAAATGCTTGGTAGATCCAGAATTAAGATGGATCTAGTATATATATATAAGTGTGTTAACATTGGAATAGTTTTTCTTTTCTTTTATTTCCTCTTTTTCTTCTTTTTGAAGGCGGTACAAACCTATCATAATTAAATGTTCAATCAACAACATGGATAATTACCATTCGCTACTATCTACACAAGTAGGTTGATTGATCATTGTTATTTAAAGAAAACAACGCCCCTTGAAATAACTTATCGATGATGCATAAGGGGGCGAACTTTCACTCTTACAAGATGTCTATGAATCTTGGGAGATTCACCTATTTCCTTATTTCAAAGAAAAATAAGCTCTTAATTAATCAAAAATAGCTTTAAGCCTTACTCCAGGACCAAAAAGATAGTATCAACCAAGATAGTATTTGCAAGAAAGCCAATATTCCTTATGGACATCATTGAGGTTACTCAAGTGGGATTGTGTGCTTTTTAGTAGTATTTAGCCTTAACCCCAGACATGAGACCAGATATTATCTCATTTATAGTTTAACTCTCTTGCACATGGAGTACATTTTAAAATAACTTCTCTAACTATAATTCTCATTTCCTTTTAATTATTAATTTTGTTGCACATAACCCTGATGGGGGTGTTATCTCGGATAACAAAGTTGCATGGAAGTGTGTGTCATCCTCACACTTGTCTCCTCGTGACAGTGCAACAACTGGTAGTTAATAGGTGTGTGCTAGATTTGTGGTGGGATCGTTGTTTTAAATCAACAGTTATGGTGATGGACTGGTTCAAATATGAGTTTAGTGTGAAAGGAGGTGAGTTCATCTCTTCGTCCTCCATTACCGGTTTCTTCATGATGGAGTTTCATTTTGATTTTCACTTTCAAAGGTGGCATTTCTGGATCTTCTCTTATCTGGAATGTGTCGGGTTCCTCATCATTGTTCTAGTGATCTTAATTCTACTTGTCTCAGGCTTACACTCGCAATTGTTGTTCCTAGGTCGTGATTCTGGTACACCTACTTTTGCATTTATTCGTCTCAGTCTTTGCTGGAAATTTCTCTATTCACTATTTTACCTGAATCTTTGAGGAAATATTCTTAGCCTTTGTGGGCAACTATTGATGTTTGGGTGATATTACAGTGTCTTTGTTCTCTGTATCAAAAGAATTTAGCGTCTGAAGCTCTAAACCCTAGAATATTTGGTTAATTTCAATTTGGTCAAAGTCTCTTGTCTCCCGTGTTCATTGGTAGAATTCGGGGTTCCGGGCTTTGTTATAGAGTCTTTGTGTCAAATTTATGTATAAGGAATTTCTACTAGTTGTTTTTGGGTTGTGTCATGTTTTTTAGATGTAGTGAGCTTGAGAATTTGTTGGATTTTCTCTTATAGTGTTATTAGGTGATGATTTAGTTGTCTTCAGGTTTGGAAATCAAGGTTTTGTGTCTCGTCCTTTTTCTAGCTTCATTGGCAAAAGTAATCAAGAGGGTTTTTTGGTCCAAAGAAAAATAGTGGATAATATTTTGCTAGTTCAAGAGGCCATTTGTTCTAGTAAAAGTACAAGGGAAAAAGGGTTGATCATCGAGATATCGCAAATGCCTTTAACAAGGTTATTCATTACTTTCTATATGAGGTCCTCCAAAAATTTGGTTTTTATCATAGATTTATTAAGTGGATTATCATGTGCATAGAAGATCCATGGATATCACCTCTAATGAATGGAAATTCATTGGGTTTTTTAGATCTTTTTGTGGTCTAAGCTAGGGATGTCCCCTTTCTCATATTATGTATATCAACATCGCTAATTCTTTGAGCATAAAATTATATTTTGAAAGAAGAACGGATTTCCTTCTAGGCATCAAATATATGAGAGGGGTCAAAAGCATCGATCATTCCCAATTCACATATAATACTTTATTAATAAGAGGTGATTCCTTGATAAGTTCTTTCTAATTCAAGGTATGATAGAGAAAATTGGTTCTATGAATTTAGGGTTTCTTATACATAGTCATACATGCTCAACTCTATGAGGGAGCCTTTCCCCCTCCTTTAACCAGTTCGTTTCAGGAATTCATAAAAATTTTGGATCTACTAGTATTCCCCTTCAATCTCCTCATCTTCAACATCATTTTCATAGAGTAGTTGGGCAAAGTTGGATTATGGTTTTGCAGTGAAACCTCCAATAGGTGCATTGATTTGAACTTAAATAGGGACACAACAACTTACATATATAGTCATAAACACAAAGATGCAGTGGAAAAACACTTCATTTCATTAATAGAAAAACATTGAACTATACTTACAGATAGAAAGGAGATAAGTTAGTTGAGGCGATGGTAGCTTATCTCTGAGAAGAGATGTGGTGGTTACATGCCTCTGAACTGAGTTACAATGAGGCTCAAGGGCCTATTTATTATTACAAAACATGAGAAAACCCTAAACAACCAAAACCCTAACCTCAGAATATGTAACACCAAGAGTTTGTGGGCCTCTTTGGGGTTAGTTGGGCAGCCAACTTCCCAGGGTCGTAACTTGGTCATATTATCTTTATTTGGGACGTACGATACCTAGTTGGAAAGGTCTCTCTAAGTATTACAGGTGTCGACATAAGCTGTTTCTTATGGCTATGGCCCTGCCGCGGACCCCAAAAAATGTCATTTAGGGCGTTAAAACTGCTCTGGAAGTACAAGACTCGAAAAACTACTAAAATTAGTAAATGTTGAAATGAACAAGGAAATAGATGTAACTAACTAGGGGGTCTAGGTGGAATAGGAGAGTGGCCACCAATATCCACTCAGATCATTCCTCCCCCCTTAGGAAGCAATGGTCCCCATTGCGTGCAGAGCCTCCATGAGGTGAGGAAATTTTTGTTGAACCTAGTCCCTAGTGAAGGAGTTGGCCTACTTTGACAACTCGATATAGTTGTATCCTATATTTGCGAGTGTTCTTGATCTGTGTGTCCATGATCTGATCAGTTGTGGCATGTTCCATGTAGTCCAGGTTGAGCTCTCTTGGTGTGAGTTGTTCTATAATGTTAGATGTGTCCAACAATGGTGGAAAGTATGGTCGAAGGTGATCTGTATTGAACATTTGGTGCAGACCAAGGAATGGTGGGATGTTGAGCTCGAAGCCATTGTCACCGACGGCCTTAGTGATGGTGTATGGCCCATATCGAAGCGAGCGAAGCTTGCAATGGGGTCTGGCAAGGTGCTCCTTCTGCAAATGTAGCCAAACTTTGTCGCCCACCTAGAACTTGTGTGGCACTCAATGTTGATCATGGAATTGCTTGTACTTAGCATTGGATCTGTCCAATATATCATGGAACTGTTGGCAGATGCATTAAATGAAGCTATTAGCCCTTTCAGCTTCGAATTGAACGTTAGTCAAATCTCCCTGAGTGGTTGCAAATGGTATGGCCACATCAATGGGGCATAATCGTTGAAATCCCAACCCTACCTGAAAGGGGTTGTGGCCTATTGAGTTGTGGAGAGCTCTGTTGTAGTTGTGTTCGACATAAGGGAGACTTTCATCCCACATGCGTGGATGCTTCGAGTTGTACATGCGCAGAATGTGTACGATCATCCTGTTGACAACCTTTGTTTGGCCATCAGTTTGGGGATGGAAATTCGTGGACTTAGTAAGTTTTGTATCCAACATCGATGAGAGATTTGACCAAAATGCACTCATGAACTTGTTGTCCCAATTTGATACAATGGACTGTGGGATCCCAAAGTGTACCCATACTCGCTCAAAGAAGAGCTTAACAGTGGCATTTGTTTTGATACTCTTCTTCCAGGCCGCCATGATGGTCATCTTAGAGAATCTGTCGATGACCATGAAAATGCAATCATTGACTTGCTTAATAGAAGGAAGGCCCGACATGTAATCCATGGAGACAGATTCCCAAGGTCGGCTAGGAGTAGGTAGAGGAGTATACAAGCCTTGCTTCTTGATGGTTGGTTTGGAAATGCCGCATGCGATGTAGGATCTAATGTACTTCCCAACATCCTGATGAAGTTTCGACCAATAAAAATACTTGCAATACTGCCATTGTTTTCTCAACTCCGAAATGTCGAGCGACTTGACTGTAGTGCACCTCCCAAATCATCTTAGCACACTCACTTGAAGGAACACAAATGTGTCCCAAGTGGCATAATAGTGCATCCTAAAGGTGAAATTCTGGATCTTGTTTCCCTTCCAGGAGTGTCTGGTATATGTTGCCGACTTCTGGATTGCTCTTGTAAAGATGTAGCCACCCCGATGTCTCATGCCCATAGGAGTCGAGCACAGTGATCAGCGCCATGGCTGGTGGTCGGCTGAGGCAATCAACAACATTATTGGTGTTGTTCAAATGGAACTGTTGCAAATAGGTGGACCATTTCTAATGGCAATCGTTCTGCAACTTCCCTTGTGTCTGTATGAACTATAGAGGTCGGTGGTCTGTGTGGATGACCATTTCCTTCCCCATGATGTAATGCTTCCATTGACGACAAGCTTGCACAATAGAATATATTTCTTTGTCGTAAGTGGGGTACTTTCAGATTGTGTTTGAAAGTGTCTCACTGTGGTAAGCCATTGGATGCCCATGTTGAGTAAGAACCACACCAATAGCATAGTCGAAGGCATCTGTCTCAACCTCAAATAGTTGTTGCAGGTCTAGTAATGTGAGCACTGGTGCAAAACAGAGGCAATTCTTCAACTCAAAAGAATGCTTGTTGTTGGGTTTCTGACCAAAAAAAACTTTGCTTTCGCTCTGCCCTTGGTGACTTGACTTAAAGGCCAAGTGATATGAGAGAACCTCAACACGAACCTACGATAGAAATTGGCAAGACCCAAAAAGTTGTGGAGCTCTTAGAGTGGTTGGGGTCGGTCAATCCCGAATGACTTGCATCCTGGATGGGTCCACATGTACACCCTGCTCATCAATGATGTACCCCATATATTGAACCTGGGTCAAGCCAAAGGTGCATTTCTCCAAGTTAGCACACAACTTGTGTTGGCATAGAGTTTGAAGGACCCGTTGAATACGGTGGAGGTGTTCTTCCCAACTCTGTTTGAAGATCAAGATGTCATCTAAATACACCACCACGAATGCATTGGTGAAGGGTTGCAAGATGTCATCCATCAGTATCATGAAGGTTGCAGGGGTGTTCATCAATCCGAACAGCATGACCAACCATTCGAAAAAACCCTCCTTGGATTTGAAGGTAGTTTTCCACACATCAGAGGGTTCGATAAGAACCTGGTGATAACCTAACTTCAATTCAATCTTGCTGAAATATTTGGTCCCCTTGAGCTAGTCTATAAGGGCATCAATTCATGGGATTAGGTACCTATTCCGGACAATGATCTTGTTTAGCACCTAATAGTTAATACAGAGCCTCCAAGTCCCATCCTTCTTCTGTACCAATACAATCGGGCTCCCATAAGGTGATAAGCTTGGACTGATGTGCCCTTTCTGCAATAGTTCCTGAATTTGCCTCTTGATCTCCTCATTCTCCATAATAGAGCATTGATAGATCAGTCCATTGGGCAGAGGCATGCCCAGGTTCAGATTGATGGAGTGCTTGACCTGACAGTGCAGAGGTACCCCTATGGGTGAGGCGAAAAATATCCCTGTACTCCTCCACGACCTTGTCCATTTGTTGTTGTTGTGCAAAGGAGCCTTGCCTAGAAGTCGTGGCCACAACCTTCTTCTTTCCTTGGGGGCAAATCATAAGGAAAACAAATTTCTTGGTTCACGAAATGATCTTATTACATTGCTTTGCAGTGATCAAAGAGATGGCGGTAGGCGAGGCTACCTCCATATCCTATACAACTTATTATCCAAAGTAATAATCACATAGCAAGGTCTAGACTCATATACAACATGTCACTTCCACAAGTATGGTTTTCCTAACAATACATAAAAAACTTCAAGAGAAGCAACGTCACATAGTACCTCATCCGTGAAGGGCTTGATGTTGTAGAGAAGGCGACACTATTGGTTAACACAAAGATCTCGTCCATGGTGAAGCCACCCGATGGTGTACAGTTGTGGATGTGTTATAGTATTTAGGTCCAGACGCTTCATGACCTTTATTGAAATGAGGTTCTTTTGGCTCCCGTTGTCGACAATGAACTGCAATGGAGAACCGTTCACCCACATTTGTGAGTGGGATAAGTGTTCCCCCTCCTCTGGATCTTCAGGCTCAATCTTCTAGATCTTGATGATGGCCACGGTGGCACTGGGCTCTCCATCAATGATCTGCTTCCCTTTGTTAGTTCCCTGATTGGGTTTTAATTCAGAGTCGGAACCTGCGTCTGATTGGAAAGCCTTCAGCTCAGCCATCAGTGACTTCTTGGCCCAACACTCACTTGTATTGTTAGTGGATCTCTTATAAAACTCACACCATTTTCCCGTGTCCTTCTTCGTCTTCAGGGTGTTGTTCTTTACTTGTGGCTTCGGCGAGTTGTCCTGGGTAGCACCGCCTTGGCTTGGTCCTTTGTTCTATGGTTTGGGGGTGCCTTTTCCTTACTTTGGATTCACAGATCCAAAGACTCACTTCTTCTGTTTAAACTTCTGCTCAATCTTGACAATGTATTGATACGTCGTGTCAAGCGAGGAAATGTCTAGGAACTCCATCTCGTCCTAGATTTACTTGTGTAGGCAATTGCAATACTTGAGCACCAAATTCCACTTAGTATCCTTGATACCCAGCTTTGTGCGAAGGGTATGGAAAGTATTGGTGAACTCTGGCACATTTTGGTCCCTTCCTTGCCCTAGTGTGGTCCACTTTATGTATTTGTCTTCATAGCTTGATGGCATATTGGAAAGAATTCCAAATGGGTGTGGCTAAAAACAACGAGGGTTCACTCTCGTCCTTTTGTTCATAGTAGGTTTCCCACCAATCCTTGACTTGTGGGATGGCTTTAAGAAGTGCAAAAGTAATCTTTTCCCGCTTAGAAAAGTCATGAACTGAAAAATATCCTTCCAATAGATTTAACCATTTATTTATGGCATCTGCATCTACTAGTCCTTCAAATATGGGAATATCGAAGTTAACTTGTACCTTAAAAGGAGTGGAACCTAAAGAGTGGTTGTTGGATGAAGATGTATTGCTTGTGGGTAGTCATCGAAGGATCTGGGCAAAGTTATCCACCATCACATCCCTCTGTCACTCGAGGGCTTTCTCGAGCAACATTTTGAAAGGATCTCCTACCCCCTCATCTTTCTTTTCTTCCTCCATAGGAGGTCGTCGGGTTTTGCGAGGTTGATCTTGCAATGGTTCAACCAGATCAAGCCCTAACTCCTTATACCGTGACCTCGTTGGGGACATGCAAAGAAAAATAGAGAAAGAACAAACCGCTCTAATACCACTAATCCAAACTTAAACAGGAACATAACAACTTACAAATATAATCATAAACATAGAGATGCAGCGGAAAAATACTTCATTTCATTAATATAAAAATACTGAACTATGCTTACAAACAGAATGGAAATAAGATAGCTCGGGCGATGGTAGGTTATCTCTAAGAAGAGATGTGGCGGTTACATGCCTTTGAATTGTGTTACAATGAGGCTCAAGGGCTTATTTATTATTTTAAAACATGAGAAAACCCTAAACAACCAAAACCCTCACCCCAAGAGATGCAACACCAAGAGTTTGTGGGCCCCATTGGGGTTAGTTGGGCAGCCAACTTCCCGGGATCATAACTTGGTTATATTATCTCAGTTTGGCGTGTATGATACCTTGTTGGAAAGGTCTCTCTGAGTACTAAAAGTTTTGTTGTAGGCTATTGCCGAGTGTTATAGGCTTATCGCGAACCCCAAAAAAATGTTGTTTAGGGGGTCAAAACTGCTTTAGAAGTTCATGACCCGAAAACTACTAAAAATAGTAAATGCTGAAATGAACAAGGAAACATATGACACTGACTGGGGGGTCTAGGTGGAATAGGCGGGTGGCCACCAATATCCAGCTGGATCATGCATATTGGCAACCTAGAAATCTAGGACGTTGCCTACCAAAAGCGGTGCAAGATCCAAAATATGAGGCTAAATTAAGAAAGATTGGGGAATATGTCCAATATATGTAAGATCACACTATAATCTACAAATTCATTGGAAGGTCCCTCTGAAATGTCTTTCACTAGGTGGATTCGAAACATATGGAACCTCCAAGGTCAAATAGAATTGGAGTTAGGGGCAAAAGGATTCTTCACATTCATTTTCTCCAACTTAGAAGACAAATGAAGAGTTTTTAAAGGAGGGTCATATTTTTTTAACAATGCAGGGCTCTTCGTGCAATTTTGGAAAAAGTAGTATAATCTAGAGAAGGAAGACTCCCTTGCTACCCTGGTGTGGGTACAACTCTTTTCTCTTCCCAAGGAATATTGGGAGGTGAAACCCTTGAATGTATCGACAACTTTGTCAAAGTATAGGAAGCAACATTTTATTGGAGCTTAAATGAGTAGACGGGCTTGCAATATATTTTAATTAGGATGATTAAGTTATTTTCTCTAGTAATAGGAATGGTTAAATAGGCCTAATTATTAGTCCCTTCCATAGCAAGGAGTATAGAAATCGGTTTCTAGTCAAAATGTTTTGACTTTTAATTGTGATGAAAAATTGTCTAATGTTTTTTAATATATTTTAATTTTTTTTTTTTGAAATTTAAAAATAGTTTTCAAAAATTTCAAAACTAAAAAGCTATTTTTTTATTAGTTGCAAAGTTTGATTGGATTAAATGCATATGCTTGGACGTGACATTTACTAAAAAAAAAACTAATAAAATGAAATAAAAATACAAAATTGACACCTAGAATGACAACATTTGATAATTTATCATGCGCCTATCAAATCATTGATCTCGTATAGGCTATAACCGATGGTATATTGTACCTGTGGGCCCTCATATACATAATTGGTAGATGGGTTACACAAAATTAGGTTGTGAATGAATTGGAGTTGGAGCAATAGTTTTAGAAACATAACAAAATCCTCCACGAGTTAGTGTTATTTTAAGTAACAACCCCTAAAATTAATAAAATAAAATAATAATTGACACCTAGCATGACACATTCGAGTACCAAATGTGCACCTATCAAATCATCTTATCTCTTATAGGCTACAATAATTGGTATATTGTACTTGTGGGCCCTCATATACATCATTGGTAGATTGACCTAGATCCATCTTAACTCTAGATCTACCAAACGCTGAGAGGGATCAATTTTTTTTTACTCTAAAAGAAGCTCGCACCTCAATAGATTTGATCCCTCTCATTGTTTGGTAGATCCAGAGTTAAGATGGATATATTATATATAAATATATATATATATAATATATAATATATTATATATATATATATACATTTTATATATATATATATATTTATTATTATATATTATATATATATATATAATATATATATCACCTCTAGTGAATGGAAGATTTGTTGGGTTTTTTAGATCTTCTTGTAATCTAAGATAGGGATGTCCCCTTTCTTATATTATGTATATAAACGTGGCTAATTCTTTGAGTAGAAAATTATATTTTGAAAGAAGAATGGATTTCCTTCTGGGTATCAAATATATGAGAGGGGTCAAAAGCATCAATCATTCCCATTTCACATATGGTACTTTATTAATAGGAGGTGCTTCCTTAGTAAGTTCTTTCTAATTCAAGGTATGACAGAGAAATTTAGCTTTGCAAATTTAGGGTCTCTTCTGCATAGTCGTCCATGGTCAACTCTGCGAGAGGGGGCTTTCCCCCTCCTTCAACCATTTTTTTCGGGAATTCATAAAAATTTTGGGTCTACTAGTATTTCCTTTCAATCTCCTCATCTTTGACATCATTTTCACAAAGTATTTAGGCAAAGTGGCGTTTATTGTTTCACAGTAAAACCTCCACTATGTGCATCTTAGAAACCTAGAAATCCAAGACGTTTGCTACCAAAAGCGGTGTAAGATCCAAAATATGAGGTTAAATCTAGCAAGATTGGGGAATATGTCCAATATATGTAGGATCACACTATGATCTGTAAATTCATTAGAATGACCCTCTAAAATGCCTTTGACTAGGTGGATACGAAACAAATGGAATCTCCAAGGTCAAATAGAATTGGAGCTAAGGGCAAAAGGACTCTTCACAGTGATTTTCTCCAACTTGGAAGGCAAATCAAGAGTTTTTAAAGGAGAGTTGTATTTTTTTAACAATGCACTCCTCTTCATGCAATTTTGGAAAAAGCAATATAATCCAAAAAAGGAAGACTTACTTGCTACCCTTGTATGGGTACAATTGTTTTCTCTTCCTAAGGAATATTGGGAAGAGGAAACCCTTGAAGGTATCAACAACTTCGTCAAAGTATAGGAAGCAACATTTTATTGAAGCTTAGATGAGTAGACGAGCTTGTAATATATTTTAATAAGGATGATTACTTTTTTTTTCTAGTAATAGTAGTGGTTAATTAGGCCTAATTATTAGTCCCTGCCATAGTAGGGAGTATAGAAATCGAGTTCTAGTCAAAATGTTTTGACTTTAAATTTTGATGAAAATTTTGTCTAATGTTTTCCAAATGTTTTAATATTTTTAATATTATTTTTGAATTTTCAAAAAATTATTCTATATATATATATATATATATATATATATATTTGATTGGTTTCCAATGTTGAGTGGACTAAATACCTGTGGTTGGATGTGACTTTTACTAAAAAAAATTGAAAAATAAATAAAAATAAATAAAAAATTGACACCTACCATGACAATATTTGATTACCTATTGTGCACCTATAAATCATCTTATCTCTTATAGGCTACAATTGTTGGTATGCTGACTTGTGGGATCTTATATATGTCACTGGCAGACAAGTTACATAAAATTGGGCGATGAATGAATTGGAGTTGGAGCAACAATTTTAGAAACATAATAAAATCCTCCACAAAGTTGGTGTAATTTTAATCAACAACCCCTAAAATGGATAAGCATTTCACAACTTTATATTTTTCAAGGGTTTTTAGTGCAATGGTAATTCAAGTCAAATTCCAAAGAAATAAATAATCATTTATTACTTCTTCTTAATTTGTTCACCACAACTTTATTCTTTATCATTTACATTCAAGTCTAAATACAAAAGCCACTTCCCCAACATGATTATAAATTAAATATTTCCTTTTGGCCCCAACTTGTGTGGAATAGTGGAACTCACCTTGTTACCTCTGCACATGCTTTACTCTACACCTACTTTATTTCCACACAAAATTTAGCTCTACACATACTCTAGCTATGCAAATGCCTTACTTCCACCAATTTTATAGTAATATTTATTTATTTTTATTTCCTTTTATTTTATTTTATTTTATTTATTTATTTATTTTTATTTTCATTCAGATGTGGGAAAACCTATCATAACTCAGTTGTCAAACTAGCAGTGGGTCCAACCATCTCTGGCTACTAACTATGAATGCAGGCTAACTCATCACCTTTAATCAATGAAAACCATGTGACATGGAATAACCCATCGGTGGTCCTTAAGGGGGAAGACTTTCACTCCTGCCACATGCCTCTAGGTCTTGGGTCGTTAACATGTTTCCTTACATTCGAGGAAGATGAGCTCTTAGCCATGAAGAAGCAGTTTTAGGGCATTCTCCAGGCCCGTCATGAAGGGAGACTTATCACACAAGCCTATAGACATGAATATATGCACATACATATTTCTATTAATGGAATTGATAAGTCTTGTTTCAAGAAATTAAAACTTTATCTCACAAGTATAAATTCCTCTCCAATTCTTACAAAGTAAAAACACAAAAATTACATTTGGACATAGTATCTTCTTTCACACATGAAATAACTATAACCCACTAAAAATATTAGGGGAAAAGAAAATATTTCCACCAAATGAGGGATAGTGTCATTACTCATTACTTACTTTACACTTAATTTTCATTTAAATACCAATCGAAATATTTCTGGGTAGACTATATCAAATTTAAGGAATTCTCCCAATCAAATAATTAATGTGAATTTAAATTGAAATTACTACTTTAGGCTCTATATTTGTCTTGCATGCATCGAAGTAGCTTCATTTCTCTCCACACAACCCAAAAAAGAATTCTATGACTAGAGAAATCATATAACCATGACATTTATTAATTCCTTAACATATCCATACTATGTCTTAACTTCTCTTAGTATATTAGGTGTGAGACTAAATCAAGTAAAATAAAACACTAAATATTCTAACTTCTTCATGCTTATGGAATATTATGGAAGGAGTCAAATGATGCTTACCCTTTTACCTCCACACATACTTTAATTTTGCACATATTTTAGCTCTACATATGCCTTGCTTCTCCACAGTCCTTAACTCTACAAATTCCTTCTCCTCATGGGATGACGAGGTGGTTGTCTCACTGGGATGTTATCCCCTCCACCTAATTTCAAATCTAACAGGGGGGCACTTGTTGGAAATGTAACTAGTTTTGATCTTCATAATTGTTGTTGTACTCATTTCAATATGTATTCCATGTAACAAACAAGAGAAGACAATAAAAAATTATTATTATTATTAAAACACGGGTTTCATGCTCATTATTGATGGTCTTCTAGGTAAAATCATGTTCTTCGTTCTTATAGGGTTTGTTAGGTCTTAGGATTTATTGTCATGAGTAAAAGGAGTCAACATCATGTTTATAGACCCTTCCTAGAAAAATGTAATTGTAAGAAATATTTATCTTGAGTTTAGAAAGTCTTAGAAACTCCAAAAGTAAAAGTTGGCCCTGGTAGTTACAAGTCGACCTAAAGGAGGGAATTCGACCCCTTGGGAAGGCTATATGAAGAAGCAGTTTAACCTCATTTGGCACTCACTCATAGTCAAGTTCAATCTATCAAGAAAGTAGTTGGATTTGAAGTTTGAAGAAGCAGAAAACACGAGTGAAGGTATAGGAGAAGGAAGAAGGATGAAATATCTTGGTTTTGGGATTTATCACTCACACACATATGAATATCTAGGGTTTATGGTGCTGCAAAAGGAGGTCCAAGTTGCAGGTTCAAGTTGCAGTAGGACGAAGTGAAAAATATTGTAGATGGAAGGGAGAAAACCCTATCTTGACCTCGTTGACCTAAGGAGGAACTGTCTTGTTCTAGGAAGGTCTCATGAGGAGGTTGAATTAGGTTTTTTGTAGAATTTGCAATGCCAAAATTGTAGGATGAGTTGCAGTATTGAAGCTAGTAGGTTGAAGTTGTAGTCTGAAGCTGGTTGGTGCAAAATCGGGGAAATACTTGTTGGAGGGATGACTCAGTCTAGGGTTTGGGTCTTTGTGTCTCAATTGACGCATATTCTATTAGAAGAGAAGAGTTTTCCGGGTTTTCTCCTTGGAGGGTTTTTTTCCCTTGCTGAGAGCCTAATTTCTATGTCCTTTGTTTTTGTTGTTGTTTCATTCTTGATATTTGTTTGATGAAAAGATCTAACTTAAGGACATAAGAAGAATAACTAATTTCACAAAAAAATATTAAGAAAAAATCAAAATAAGGATTAATAAGTTGCCATTTTGCATTTTCCAACATCGTATCAGAGCTAAGGTGAACAAGGAAGGCAGCTGGAAGGACACTTCACTTGTCAAGGGGAAGGAAAAAGGAAACTCTCAAGGAAAGTTTGAAGAAGAAAACTTCAAGAAGGATTGCCTCTTGAAAGGAATATAGTTGAGGACTCATTGGTAGACCTCTTTGAAGGAAGCATCAAAGGATATTATCATTCTTCACTCATGGAAGTTGTTGTTGGAGGAATCCTAGGGAACATCTTTCAAGGAAGTCTCTTTAAAAACATTGAAGGCATTAAGAAGGTTGAAGACATCATCAAGAAGAATCTTGGTTATCAAGTATCATATTATTACATCATGTATGAATCTATAGGTCATATGGTTTCTTTCTACAAGGAGACTAGTAAGCTCATTGGAGCATCAAATTATCTATCATGGAAGAAAAGGGTTGAATTGATACTCACAAAACAAGTAATGGAGTATGTTACTGGGGAAATTATTGAACCTAGAAAAGACAAGACTCAAGAACTAGCAAAGTACAAGAAAGGGGAAGTAAGGGCTTAAAGGATCATAGTTGAATCCATTAAATATTTTCTTGTTCCATTTGTTACAAACTTAAAAACTTCCAAGGCTATGCATGACAAGCTAGTGAATTTGTACTCTATAAGTACATTAGGACAAAAGATGTCTTTGCGGCATAAGTTATATAGAATGAAGAAATCAAAGGATGAAGATATGGCATCCTTTCTCACGAAAGTATATAAGCGAAGGGACCATTTGCAAGGATTTGGGGAAATTTTTTATGATTTGGAAGTAACCATTTTTGTACTAAATGCATTGCCACTATAATGGAGCAACTTTGCAACAAGCATATACTCCAAGAAAGATTCAACTCATTTTGATGAGTTGTGGTCTCAGTGCATTCTAGGAGAGTCAAGGATGAAGGTCAAAGATGACATTGGATTATATGACCAGTCTCAAGCCTTTCTAGCCCAAGTTAAGAAGTTAAAGAAATTAAAGTTTGGGAAGTCCAAGAATAAAGACATGTCCAAGGTTCAATGCTTTAAGTGAAATGAGTTTGGACACTTTAAGAGGGATTGTCCTAGCCAACAAAACAACGAGAGAAAGGAAAGACGTGAAGCTCATGTAGTCAAGGTAGTGGGAGAACCTGAGAAGAAGCCGGAGAAGGAAGAAGTGAAGGATCTTTAATACTGAAGAAGGGTCACTAACTATCAAGTTCTTTATAAGGATTAATATTTATTTTAAGATAGTATGTTTGGCATAACATCATTGAGAGAAGAATAAGATAATAGCATATTTAAAGTTTACATGATTAATTTACTTTGTAGAAATCATCTAGATGGATGGATAAACCATTTTTTCATAATGTTCATCCAACCATCATCTAACATTATGTTAGAGGTTGTCGTATTTCTTAAGTGGATAATTATGATCCTTGAAGGACCATAATTTTGAAAGGTCCTTGGAAAAGGCATCGTGATAGGGTTAGCATATATTCCATGTAATGTGGAAACAATATTGTTAAGGGGATGGTGGGATGCAATGGGTCAAGTTGGAAGCTCACTTTAGGACATATACCTAGATGATTGGATGAAATCATAAAGAATGCATGTTGAAAGTAAACTTTGGATAAGATTCCTATCTATTGAATCTTGAGAAAATAAAGTTGGTCATAAAATATGCTTAAGTATATGGATATATGATGCTTGAAAATAATAGGGTCTAAATTACTAATGAATCAAGACTTTCTATAGAATATACAACATTGATTAACATCCAACATAATTTTTGAAAGATAAGGTCTAACTTGGTAATGAAGTTTAATCCTTGGGCACTCTGATGTATGAAGGAAGTTTCAAGTGGAGATGGTCGATAAGGATGTTGATGGTACGAGAAGGTCACCACGATGAGATAATTATGATGTTAATTGTTAGTTATATAGTTAACATATTATTTATGCTACCTGGAAGAATTATGCAATGATACATGATGACAGTTGAGGCAAGTTCAACTGTGTTTATGGAAATGTATGAAGAATGTTGAGGAAAGCTCAATATCTAGAACTTGACAACCATGAAGTCAAAAAATTTTCATCTTGGAAGGTAGCAATGTGTTGACAGTGCTGAACCCGCCAACATTCAGGGGATCTCCCTAATATGAAGTCCCAGTTAGACCTCACACTGTTTGGTGTAGGATTCGCATATGGAATACGACCCAGTTGCCGATGTATTGGGTTTCAATGATGTGCCTTGGATGCAATAATGCATAGAGTGGTGTATGGTAACTTTGGTGGGAAGAAGTGTGCGACTCTGCACAAAGTCAAGTGTAATGCATGGAGGTTTTAACACACAAAGGGAAAAGGAGTGAGTCCCTTAAAAGCTTGCAATAGTACGCAGCTTGGTAGGAACACATGAGCATAAAGACATCACAAGCTAATCTGTGAAATAGTTCACAAGTTAACAATGATGGATATATACAACAACGCACATTCAACAAGATTCATACCAATGCAAACGAAATAGTTCACAAGCATAAGCGTTAGTTAAATAACATACATTGCAAACATAACAAAAATAGTCCTAATATGTTCACAACATATGCATGAAAATGTGTCGGCTCTAAGCTTTTATTAAGTGAAAATTCCAATCACACATATACCATTGATAGACCACTAGCCCCAATAGTGGAACAATATGAAGTCAACACATGCTCCTCCAAAGAAAGATACTCCCTCTATGCTATGAAGAAGCTAAGGCTCTGACAAACTCCCAAGCTCCTGATTCTAAGCTAAAAGCCTGGCCAAAAGCCTTTTACATGAGTTATGAGGATCTATTTATAACAAAAAGGGTGACTATTCACTTCCCCTTATGACTGTTGGACTTCCCTCACGACTCTTACAAGATGACTATTTACATTCACTACATCATGACTCTTCACACTCCAATATTGACACTTGGAATTCCACTTACAAATTAATTACAAAGAATAGTATAATACACCGGTACCTATATAAAAAAAAATTGGATAGAGCCAACTAGGCAGCCTAATAAGACAAAACAATTAAGCTTGAGTTTGGGGGAACTCCAGCTCAACAACTTCCACTTGATGTTTCTCAGTTATGTAACAATGTCAATTTTTGTACTACGCAATGAAATCCCCAAACTATGCAATGGTGTCAAGCTGGAAGTGGACTCTAGCCTCCATGGCATTCGAGTACACGGACTTGGAACCATATTGTGTTTCCTTCTTGAGCAGGAGCAACATCATGTTTGATTTTGACAGGGCCACCAATGTACTTTTGCATATTCTGTCTATTTACTTCAAGATATTCCTTGTTGGATATCTATCTCAATTGTTCCAAGTATTGTTTAATCTCTTGCTTGACCTAATTCTTGCACTTGATCTTCGTGAGTGAGCCAACTGATGGGATCTCGTGCGATTTTACCAAGAAGTCCAAGTTATTATACAATCATGCATATAATGCCTCAGTGTTAATAATGAATGAGGTGAGCTATTTGTTATTTTGTATGAGAATCCAAACCTTAACTTTCTCCAACTTCTCCTCTTGCCTTGTTTTCTTTCCCAATTCAAGTGGTGCCCCTTTGTATTGCAATGATTATTCATGCATAACAATAATAACTAATTGCACAACCTTGAGAGTTTTGGCATAATCTTTACATTTATGTTGTAAACCATGCAAGTGGACAGCTGCCTTATGCACGGTAACAAGCTCCTCATAAATACTCTGCATGGTCTCTCCCAGTGTCAATACTTTCTTGAGTATCATTGCCTTCATTTCTTCTAGATAGACCAGTGCAGGAGCTACATTCTGTAACTTTGCTCGAAGTTGTTCAACCTCCTTCCTAACAACCTTAAAGTTCTTTGTCAATTGTTTGTTCTTGACCAACAAATAGTCCATGTTTGACTTTGTAGCACCTGCGAAGGCCAAGTTGGCTGCGACAATGGTACCTGGATTATTTCTAGGGTCTGTCACAATCACCCTTTCTCTGATGAATGTAGGAGATGTGAGGTCGTCTGAAAAATGTTTCTTCCTAATTTGTACAATTTTATTTATTTATTTATTTATTTATTTTATTTATTTATTTTATTTATTTATTTATTTATTTATTTATTTATTTATATATATATGTATATATATATTTATATTTATATATATATATATATTTTTTTTTTTTTTTTTTTTTTTTTTTTTTTTTTTTTTTTTTTTTTTTTACTGAATCTCATCATAAGTCAAATTGTACATCTCCATAATCGAACCGTCATGAAGTGGAATAATTTCCTCTTCCTTGCTTGGAGCCTGCTTGGTCGGAGAATTGTCAGACTGAATGGTGACCTGTTATGTACTTGGGATCAGGTCGACATCTTGATTCTGTGAATTTTGTTCCTCCTCCATGTCTTGGATCTCGATCAACTCCTCAATCTCTTGAGTGAGATCCTTATCCTGCATCTCCTTTCTCTCCTCCTCTAGTTTCCAATTATGTTCTTGTTATTTAGCTTGTATTTGTGTTGTTTCTTCTGTTATTACTTTGTGCCTTTCTTCTTCTTCCTGCTTCTGCCTTTCTCCCTCCAATCTCTTATGCTCTAATTCTTCCCTCTACTTCCATTATGCTTCTTGCGCCCTTTGTTTCCTCTTCTTCTACGTTGTTATGGCTGCTTTAAGTATGACTGGGTCTGCTTTCATCTTGTGGCTTCGCTCTCCGCCTCGACTATGCACAACCTTCCTATTTCCCTTCTTGCGCATTGAGTTGTGCTCTTTTGTTGATGCTTCCTCTGGAGTGATTTCCTTCTACGAAGCAACTTGTGAAGTTCTTGCAAAACTGACTAGCTCGCGAAACTTAGAGGCATTGTAACAATTCTTCCATGGTTCCTCCTTCGGCTAGTGAAAGGTCTCGCTTAGCCACTGGAAATGAAACCTTGCACAATGGCCTCTACAAACATTCTAGGGATCATAGGGATTGAAACTCCATAGTACCAAATTTAAAATTTTCTATTACCTTTCCTTCGGTATTCATGACTTTCAGATTCTTGATCTCGTACAATCCAATTTGCATAGGAAGTGTTGGCCAATGTGCTTTCTTATTCATGTAAAAATCTATTGATAGCCTTGTCGAGAGATGATACACAACTTCTTGCATGACTAACTTATCGGTGACATATCTCAATAAAAGATGCAGAGACTTCTATGCGCTAAACACCCTGAGGAAAGTGCCATCCAGTGAGGCAAACCACTATGTTATCTCTGAAACTTCTTCCATTGCCCCACGTGACATGCAAGGTGTCTCTTCCTCAAATATCAACTTGTACAATGAAATGAGGAAGTGATCAGTTAGCTCCTCCATTACTACCCTGTAGCTGCACTCTGCAAGCATCTTGAAATAAACATACACGACAGGCTCTTGTTGTGTCCAAGTCCAATGCATGCCACAAAATGCATTGTGTTCATAGATTGCATCTAATAGATACACAGACATGTAAAATCTGGCCTACCCACCCTTGGGGGGACTAAGGGCATTAGATACATGGATCTGTAGCTACTGAGCTAACGAATCTGACTAGTTTAATGGTTTATCTTCATTCACAACCTGGTTCAATAAGAATGTGCACCCTTCAGGAAAGGTCTCGGTGCTTTGATGGCCGTAGATTCTGCAACATAATACTATCACGAGCTGACAGGCCCTCCCGAGAGATTTTGTCTTGTAGGTGTTGGTGGGTGTCTGACAAAAATTTGTTGGCTCTTTCACCCAGACTGTAATAATATCCTTGGTGCTCAAGTAGTTGGTTTTCACATAAAATTACAAATCCATGAGCAATTCTAGCTCAAGAAAATGGTACATGAGATGATAGTCTACTGCCAAAAAAGAAGCAAGCCTCTATCCGTTGACACTATTGAGAGTCATAATATTTGGATCTATATGGGATAGTATCCAGCTGACAAAATTTGCACATGGTAAAGCCAAATATTTGCATGTAATCCCGTGTATACCTCACTGTTGGACATTGACATACACTTGTTAGTCTTCCAGATCTGCTTTAAAGGTTCTTGCTAAGAAAACTTCATTCACCTTATGCCATGTGACATTTGATTCCTTTTCTACAAATAGTTGAGTATCTGAGTAAACTGGCATACTCTCAACTGCCTCCCCAATGTTTCTCTCTGTGGTATCCTTTGAAGCATGTCTCTTTGGTGCCATGATGTTAGTGACTGATCAAGATAAATGCTCAACACCTGCAATACCTATGTGAGGAAAATAACTCATGGTAGACATAAATTAACTTCAACAAATCAACTTACAAAGCAATATCAAGCAACAACCACATGGAATTATGAGGAAAATTGCGTCATTTTTGAGGTGGAGGGAGATTAGCTTAAGGAACTGCACATTGTGCAGTCCCAACAACCAATGGTGCAGTTTGAGGCTAGAGAGAGCACAATGTGCAATTCTTCGTAGTCAAATTGAGGTGGAGACTGCGCATTGCGCAGTATCGGTGGCCGAGGGATGGGCTTGAGCCCTAGAATTACACAATGTGCAATTGGTCTAGCTAGGTACTGCATATTATGCAGTCTCATAGGCCAAGATTGTAGCTTGAGCTTTGGAATTGCATAATGCCCAACTAGACAAGGCAAACACTGACCAAGGGATGAGCAGATCTACCCGATAAGCGTGTGGGAAGCAAGCAAATCTGAGTGATGGTGTAAGTTGAAGTGTAGATCTGAATAAGTACGGATAGATCAATGCAAAACAAGTGTGAGAGACCAACATGCAAGGAGAGTCGTCGAAACGACGACCACTAACGGGCAAAAATAAGAAAACTAATGTGACACTTGTAAAATGCGAAGAACAAACGAAGCAACACTTGTACAAGCTAATATGCATTATAATTCCAACAACCATGAAAATAAACGAGCAAAACAACACTCACAAAAAAAAGCGACAAAAAATGGCAGAAAAACGACAAAAGACAGAAAAAGCAAAACTCACTCGGAAAAGCGCTGCAAACTCCACCAAAGGCTCCTTGATCTCCTTGGGAATGCTACAGCTCCAATATCGAATGTACAAATGATCTCTAGGGGCATCCATTATATAGACCTAGATCTATTAGGGTTTATGATGTTCCTGCCTAAAATCAAGGAAAAAATGACACTTGGCAGAAAGTTCCAAAAATAGTAAGTGTGCCACCTTCGGGAAACTAATTAGTGAGTCCCTATTTTCTAGGGATGTTTTTTGTTTTTTGTCTTTTCAGGAAACTTGCATGCGCACTGCCAAGAAGGATTGTGCAATTCCAAAGGACTGGGCAACTTCTTGACTCAATGCGTTGTGCAACTTCTGAGCTCAAGGGATGCTTTGCACATTTTCCATCATCAAGGTTGGGCTACCATCCATAATTTCATAGTTTTCATGCTCAAGGATGACCTACCAAGAAGAATTGTGCAATACCTAGAGGCAAGGCTGGTCTGCCTTCCAAGATTGCAAAATTTATAAAGGCAAGCCTAACAATGTTGCAAGGTCAAGTCAAGAGTTAGCTTGTGTTTGATAGATATCAAGCCGAGATCAGTACATCACAATCAAAGAATTAAAAGATAAGTATTTTTCCATAGCATGAATACTTTATGATAGTAAAAGATAAGCTCCTATGGATAGAAGGAAGGCCCCAAAATCAAAGCATGGGCAAAATTTTAGAGGGTGGTTGTAGTAGCTACAACACTTGGTGACACACTGGTAGAAATCCTACTCTCTGTATGGGTCTTGTCTCATGAAAAATAGGTCTAACTCTTCAGGATGTATTATTCAATTCATTTATCATGTAGCTTCTTCACTTAACTTGAGTTAAATATATAGTCCCTACCATTCTCTTCATTGGTGACACACTTAACCAAGCCAAGTCAAATTAAGTTGTTTCGATTGGGGATTAGGAGTATATAGATACACAAGTGAAAAGAAATGTCAGATTCTTGGTTTTCATCTCTAGGGTTGCTCCGTTGCCAGTAGGCCTAGACAGTGTTGACAATAATACTGAGAGGGGGGGTGAATCAGTATTATCTAATTCTTTTACCAAATCTTTCTTATTTATACTTTGAAATTTTTGCATACCAATACCATAAATAATGAGCATGAACAAGAAAAGCAGACAGTCACATCAAAGAACACCAGATATAAGGTGGAAACCCAATGTGGGTGAAAACAACCTGCTGCAATATGTCTCTATCTTCTTTCAAATTAGAAACTCCTTTTACAATGGTCTTGTACTGGTGCAGTCCTTTACCAGTACGCAGGCTGCAACCTGCAGAGAGCTACAACTCTCTCGCGTTTTCCAGTCTCTCCTGGAAGGGAGCTACAACCCCCTACTTCTTTTCAAGGACCACTTTTCATAAATTTTCAAACTGGATCCATATACATCAAATGATCATCAAGTACATGTGATTTAAACAGTCAGCTGCAATAACCAGATCAACACTAACAGAACAGAACCCAGAACACCTTATCAACAGAAAAAATCCAACCAACAGAAAATCTTAACACAGATACGCGGTTTTTCCTTTTACTGGCCTGCGTTGCTACGCACTTCTCCTTCTGCCTCTCTGCGTATACCCGCAGAGCTCCTTTCTGCTGGACAGCGTGGCCACGCACTGCTCCTTTCACTGATCTGCGTACAGTACGCACCCAATGGCACTATTGCGCTGCGTACTTCCCAGGAGATATGCACTCAAAAGAATAATCGCGCTGCGTACTTTCACAGCAGGTACGCACCCAAAATAATAATCGAACCGCGTGCTGCTACAGAGGACACGCACCTAAACCACTGTCGCCCTGCGTACCTATGCACTGATTCTTCGGCGCCT
>APFE031126151.1:14592-27007 GCA_000404065.3 Pinus taeda | reverse complement strand
AAATGAGAGCCATGCCATGGGTGTTTGCCATCAAGTACAACATCTGAAATCATACCAGAACCATAATGCCAACAGACAGTACCCCAACGGAGTCACTTAAGGGACACAAACAATGCTCTGCTACTAGTGAGCCTGGATAGTACCTTGGCGGAGTTTCTTGCTTCACCTCTCTGCATAGGAATCCTTTCTCTTCTTTCGCCTTTTATTATTATTTTTATTTGTTCAAATAAATTTTCATAGGCACTTATTGATTTAATGAGGGAAATGAGGGATCCTGACTTATTGAGAGAAGAAGAGGTTGTCCCTTCAGAGAAGGATATTTATATCCCTTTGACATACTTGTTAAACTTTTGTCCCCTCCTTACTCTACTTGACTTAGTTGACAAGGAACCAAAAATTATAAAAGACTGATTAGAGTAGGCGATACTAGTTATAGATTCAAGCATCGTGGTTTCACTATGGTTTTCTTTGAAAATAACATATTTTCCATTATAATATCATCGACGGAAAAACACAAGATTCATGCAAAAAGAAGGAATAAATAGATAACCAAGCATTGAAAGTAGCACAACTTCCTCTTGAACTTCACCATGCTTGTTTCGAAAACCAAACACAGTCTCATGCAAAAACTATCCTATAACTGAAAAGAAACGAAAAAAGTGGGGCGAAAAGTAAATCAAAACAAAACAAAGTAAACAACAAACTAACCCTACTCCTACACTAACTGAGAATAGGTCAGGCTCATGTAAAATGAAACTTCCAGTGTAACCACCAACACATCGTCTAGCCTTTATAAGAGAGGGAATGAATATAAAGAAAAATAAAATAACAACAAATAAGAAAGATAAAGTGATGCATACCGTAACATTTGAAGTTTGAAGATATACGTAAAGAAATACAAAAGAAAAACCCATGAAAGACACTTTGCGAAAGCATTATGGTGTTTGAACACATTGTGATAATATGACATGCAAGAACCATCTTTTGAACTTCTAAACTGGGCGAACATAAAGAAAGAAGAAAACTTGTGTTTTTCAACAGAGCTCACCAGGTATGACTCCTCCAATGATTGAGCGATGGGATCATGCAAAATAGATGGATGATGTGAAATTTGAGATACATACTGATTTTGAATTTGTGTGGAGTGATGAGGAGCCTTGAAAGATACAAATATGTTATGATCATAATTGGAACTGATCTCAAGACTGCGAGAACGTGACATAACCATGAACTCAGGCTAAAGTGCCTCGACATATTACAGAAATTCCAAAACATCAGAAGGTAGATCATTAAAAACTGATGTCTTAGAAAGATCAATAATAGAAAATCTAGAGTCATGACTAGATGAATCAATTAAATATCACGACAACCATGATCAGAAAGTTCAAGATAAAAAACAGAGGCATCCTCATGATCTAATGAATCATAAAGAGGGGAAGATCGAAAACAATAAATTTCACCCTCTATTTCTTCACAATGATAAGATGATGGATTGGAGAGATGAAGAAGAGAAGATTTTTCCTCTCCTCTTTTTGATGTAAAACTAACATCCCACAGGTTCTGAGTGTGATCTAAAATAATGTCATGAGAAATTGATTCTTTGGAAGATTCAACAGGAATGACAAAATCATGGAATATGTCAAGATAATGAGGGAGAGGCACGGAAGGATAAAAATCAACTTTCATCACATATTCTTGTTCAAAGATAGACTCCCATACATAATCATTGTAAATGATATCGTAGGATTGTTGCTCAATACTAACTCTATCCTGAAATTGATCCTCATGAACACCAACATAAACAGGTGAACCAAACAACTCACAATCAAGAGGACCAAATGAATCAGCGGATGGAGGACAAGGAGATAACATATCATCATAAACAACAGATTCGTAGTCCAAACTTGTTCTGAGATTCTGAATATATGGGGTGGTGGTGGTAAATCAACGGATGAACTCTCAAGTTTTCCCACCTCAAACTGCAGAAATGGAGTTGTTTGATGAGGAGAAGGCGAAGAGTCACTTGGGACAACAACTTCGTTCGTCGCAGATTTACAAGCTCTATAACCGAGGTATGTTGGGAGACTTTTGAAAGACTCATACACTTGTGGATTCATTGAAATATGAACAAGAAATTGGAATTTCTATTTCGTTAAATTCCAATCAATATCATCTTCAAAAAATTCAAAACAAAAATGAATGAAACGATCATGAAAATCATTAAGAGATTCATCAGGTGCTTTTCGCAATCGCAAGATTTTCTTGAAAATAGATTTATAATCATACCTGCCAAAGGCATGGAACAACTCTTTGACAAGATGGTCGAAAGAGTGTATGGAAGCGGTTGTAAACATGTAACACCATTCCTTGACATGCACTTTGAATGTGAGAATGAACAACTTACAAGCAGCGTTCTGGCGGTGAATATTGTGTTTAGTTTAGAATTCAAGAAAACGATAGGTGTGCTTGAGAATGGTTATTTCACCCTCGTCATCAAATTTTAGATATGACAAGGCATTGATTCCCACGGGCACTTTCAGATTTTTGGTTCTAGAAAAACATGTCAAGGTTAAGATTTGGGAAGAAACCATTAAAGATGCGGAAGGTTCAAACAGACTTCATGGGCTCAGCTTATGTTCTAGCGCTAGAAATGTTGACGATGTTGGACCCACCAACATTCAAGGGATATCCCTGATATGAAGTCTCAATTAGACTTCACACTATTTGGTGTAGGAGTCGAAGGCATAATATGGCCCAGTTGATGATGCAGTGGTTTTTAGTGACGTGCCTTGGTTGCAATAATGCATAGAGTGGTGTATGGTGACTTCAGTGGGAACATGTGTGTGACTGCGGAAAGTCAAGTCTAATGCATGAAGGTTCTAACACACGAAGGGAAAATGAGTGATTCCCTTAGAATCATGTAATAGTACATGGCTTGGAAGGAACACACGAGCATAAAGACATCACAAACTAATTTGTGAAATAGTTCACAAGTTAACAATGATGGAAATATACAACAATACACATTCAACAAGATTCGTACCAATGCAAATGAAATATTTTATAAGCATAAGCATAAGTTAAATAATATACATTGCAAACATAACAAGAATACTCCTGCCATATTCACAACATATGCATGGAAACATGTCAGCTCTAAGCTTTTATTAAGTGAAAGTTCCAATCATACATATACCATTAACAGAACATTAGCCCCAATAGTGGAACATGAAGTCAACACCTGCTCCTCCAAAGAAAGATACTCCCTCTATGCTACGTAGAAGCCAATTCTCTCATAAACATCGAAGCTCCTGATTCTAACCTAAAATCCTAGCCAAAAGCTTCGCTCCCCTGAGTTATGAAGATCTATTTATAATAAAAGGGGTGACTATTCACTTCCCCTTATGACTCTTGGACTTCCCTCATGACTCTTCAACCTCTTTACATTAATTACATCATGACTCTTCACATTCCAGTATTGACACTTGGAATTCCACTTACAAATTAATTACAAAAGAATATTATAATACACTTGTACCCATATAAGACAAAATTGGGTAGAGCCAAATAGGAAGCCTAATAAGACAAAACAATTAAGCTTGAGTTTGGGGAAACTCCAACTCAAAATTTTCCACTTTATATTTCTCAGTTACGTAACGATGCCAAGCTTTGTATTGCAAGATGGCATCCCCAAACTGTGCGATGTTGTCAGTTTGGAAGCAAACTCTAGCCTCCATGGCATCTGAGTACATCGACTTGGAAGCTATTTGTGTTTCCTTCTTGAGCAACAACAACATCGTGTTGATTTGGACAGGGACACCAATGTACTTATGCATATTATGTTTGTTTACTTCAATATCTTCCTTGATGGATATATGTCTCGTTTGTTCCAAGTATTCTTCAATATCCTATCTGACATGATTCTTACACTTGATCTCTGTGAGTGAGCCAACTGATGGGATCCCATTTGATTTCATCAAGAAGTCCACACTATTCTACAATCGTGCATATGAGGCCTAAGTGTCAGCAATGAACGAGGTGAGTTATTTGTTATTCTGGATGAGCATCGAAACCTTCGATTTCTCCAACTTTGTCTCTTGCCTTGTTTTCTTTCCCAATTCAAGTGGTGCCCCTTTGTATTGCATTGATCATTCATGCACGACACGAATATATGATCGCACAACCTTGATAGTTTTAACATAATCTTTACATTTTTGTTGCAACCCATGCAAGTGGACAATTTCCTTATGGAAGGTAACAAGCTCCTCATAAAGACTATGCATGGTCTCTCCCAATATCAATACTTCACCAAGTATCATTTCCTTCAGTTCTTCTAGATAAACCTATGCGGGAGTTGCGTTTTGTAACTCTACTTAGAGTTGTTCAAACTCTTGACTAGCAACCTACAATTTCTTTGCCAATTTCTTGTTCTCGGCCAACAAATAGTATGTGTTTGACTTTGTAGCACCTATGAAGGCTAATTTGGTTGTGATAATGGCAGCTAGATTCTTCCTGGTGTCTGTCATGATCACCCTTTCTCTAATGAATGCAAGAGATGCGAGGTCATCTGTAAAATGTTTCTTCCTCGCTTGTACAATATTTTTTTGAAGCTCGTCATAAGTTATATTGTACGTGTCCATAACCAGATCATCATCAAGAGTAATAATTTCCTCTTCCTTGCTTGGAGCTTGCTTTGTCGAAGGATGGGGAGACTGAATGGTGACCTACTATCTACTTGGCATCAGGCCGACCTCTTGATTTTGAGGCTTCAGTTCCTCCTCCATGTCTTGGATCTGGATCAAATCCTCAATCTCTTGAGTGAGATCCTTGTCCTACATCTACTTTCTCTCCTCCTCTAGATGTCGGTTTTGTTCTTGTTCTTCAACTTGTATTTGCGTTGTTTCTTTTGCGATTACTTTTTGCCTTCCTTCTTCTTCTTCTTACTTCTTCCTTTCTTCCTCCAATATCTTTTACTCTCATTCTTCCCTCTGCTTCCGTTCTACTTCCTTCACCCTATATTTCCTCTTATTCTCTACTATTGTGCCCGCTTTAAGTATGACTGGGTCTACTTTCATATTGTCATTTCGCTCTCTCCCTGGACTGTGCACGACCTTCCTTTTTCCCTTCTCATGCACTAGGTTGCACTCTTCCACTGGTGCTACCTATTGAGTGATTTCCTTTTGCGGAGGAGCCTATGAAGTTCATGCAAAACTAACCATCTCGTGGAACTTAGAGGCATTGTAACAATTCTTCAATGGTTCCTCCTCTGGCCAATGAAAGGTCCCGCTTAGCCACTGGAAATGAATCCTCGCATAGTGGTCCCTATAAAAATTCCGAGGATTGTAAGGATTGAAGTCCAGAGTACCAAATGTAAACTTTTCTATTTCCTTTCCTTCGGTATATGCGACTTTTAGATTCTTGATCTCGTACAATCTGATATGCATAGGAAGAGTTGGCTAAGGGGATTTCTTGTGCTTGTGCAAAGCTGCTGACATCCATGCAAAGAGATATACACAATTTCTTGCATGACTAAATTATTAGTGGCATACAACGATAAAAGATGTAGAGACTTTTCTGTCGAATACACTGAGGAAAGTGCCATTCATTGAGGCAAACCAATCTGCTATCTCTGACATTGTTTCCATTTCCCCACATGACATGCAAGGTGGCTCTTCCTCAAAGATCAACTGGTACAACATAATGAGGAAGTGATTAGTTAGATCTTCCATTACTCCTCTATGGATGCACTCCAGAAGCAACTTACAATAAACTTACATGGTAGACTCTCGTGGTGTCCAAGTCAAATTCATGCCATGGAATGCATTATGTGCATAGATTGCATCCAGTAGATAGGTAGACATGTAAAATCTGGCTTGCCCACCCTTGGGGGGACTAAGGACATTAGATACATGGATCCATAGCTATTGATCCAACAAATATGACCAATTGAATGGTTTACCTTCATTCACAACCTGGTTCAATAAGAATGCCCACCCTTTAGGAAAGGTCTTGGTGCTCTGCTGGCCATAGATTCTGCAACATAAAACTATCAAGAGCTGATAGACCCTCCTGAGATATTTTGTCTTATAGGTGTTGGTGTGTGTCTGACGGAACTTTGTTGGCTCTTTCACCCAACCTTTAACAATATCCTTGGTGCTCAAGTAGTTGGTTTTCGCATAAAAGTACGAATCCATAAGCGATTCTGGCTCAGGAAAATTGTACATGAGATGATAGTTTGCTGGTAGAAAATGTGCAAGCCTCTGTCCACTGGAACTATTGAGAGTCATAGTCTTTGGATTTGTATGGGATAGTTTCCAGCTGACAACATCTGTGCATGGAGCTGAATATTTGCATCAAATCCTGTGTAGACTTGACCGTTGGACATTGACATACACTTGCCAGTCTTCCAGATCTGCTTTGAAGGTTCTTATTGAGAAAATTTCATTCACCTTATGCCATGTGATATCTGATTCCTTTTCTACAAACAATTGAGTGTCTAAGTAAACTGATATGTAAACTGACATACTCTTAACTACCTCGCTGGTGCTTCTCTTTGTGGTATCCTTTGAAACAAATTTCTTTGGTTCCATGATGTAAATGACTGATGAAGATAAATTCTCAACACGTGGAATACCCATGGGAAGAAAATAACTCATGGAAAACATAAATTAGCTTTAGAAAATAAACTTACAAATCAATATCAAGAAACAAACACATGGACCGAAGAGGAAAATTGCGCAATTTTTAAGGTGAAGGAGGGAGACTAGCTAAAGGAACTGCGCATTGCGAAGTCCCAACAGCCAGTGGTGTATCCTTAGGCTAGAGAGTGCGCAATGCTCATTTCTACCTGAGCAGATTGAGGTGGAGATTGCACATTGAGGAGTATCAGTGACCAAGGGATGGGCTTGAGCCCTGGAACTATACAATGGGCAGTTGGGTTAACCAAGTACTGCACATTGCATAGTCTCAGAGGCCAAGCTTGCAGCTTGAGATTCAAACTCGCACAATGCCTAGCTAGACAAGGTAAACATTGACCAAGGGATGAGCATATATTCCCGGTAAGAGTGGGGGAAACAAGCATATTTGAGTGATGGTGTAAGTTTAAGTGTAGGTTTGACTAAGTATGGATAGATCAGTGCAAAAACAGTGTGGAAGATCAACATGCAAAAGGAAAAACAAACATGCATGGAGAGTCACCGAACTGATGACCACTAATGGGAAAAAATGAGAAAACTAATGCGACGCTGGTAAAAGGCTAATGACAGATCGAAGCAATACTTGTATAAGCTAATATACATTAAAACACCAACAACCATGAAAAGAAACAAGCAAAACAACATTCAAACAATTAAAACGACAAAAAGTGACAAAAGCAAAACTCACCCAAAAAAGCACTGCAAACTCCATCGAAGGCTCCTTGATCTCCTTGGGAATGCTAGGGATCCACCATTGAATGTACAAATGAGCTCTACGTCATCCATTATATAGATTTATGTCGATTAGGGTTTATGATGTGCATGCCTAAAATCAAGGAAAAGCGACACTTGGTGGAAAGTTCCAAAAATAGTAAGTGTGCCACCTTCGGGAAACTAATTAGTGAATCCCTATTTTCTAGGGATGCCTTTTTATTTGTTGGGATACTTGCATGCACACTGCCAAGAAGGATTGCACAATTTTGGAGGACTATGCAAGTTCTTTACTATGTGCGTTTTTCAGTTTCTGAGCTCAAGTGATGCTTTACATAGTTTCAACCATCAAGGCTGGGCTGCCATCCAAAATTGCACAGTTTTCAAGCTCAAGGCTAGCCTGATAAGAAGAATTACGTAGTTTCTGGAGGCAAGGTTGGCCTGCCTTCCAAGATTTCACAGTTTCTGGAGGCAAGCCCAACAATGCTACAAGGTCAAGTCAAGAGTTAGCTTATGTTTGAAAGATATCAAGCCGAGATCAATACATCACAAGTAAAGCATGAACAGATAAGTCTTTTATATAGCATGAATACTTGACGATAGTAAAATATAAGCTCCTATGGACAGAAGGACGACGCAAAAATCAAAGCGTAGAAAACATTTTGGAGGGTGGTTGTAGTATCTACAACACAATGCGAGAAGATAACCTGAAGGTAAAAGAATATCACTTTCATAAGGAAGCTATGATCAGCTTGAAGTTTCGGAAGGCTCTATAGTGCCTTCATATCGAAGGAGAAAGTGATGAGCAAGAGAACTAACGTGGGTCTTATCACAAGATCAAAGAGTGGAGATGGGTCTATTATACCTAAAAAGAAAGCAAGTGACGCTGAAGAAAGACATAGGCATGTAGTTATGAAAATTAAGTAGATGGTACTCTCATAAAGATGATTTGTAAGGCTTGTGGTTTTGAATTCCTCTAGATTTGCGAGGGAGCAAGGGAATCTCCTTGAATAAGGAGAAAGGATATATTATTTGATTACAAAGATAAATGGGATATCCTCTCTAGTTGACAGGGAGTGATATTGGACATCACATGTGAATTCTCTTCTTCAAGAGATGAATAAAGAATGCAGAGGATTAGATAAGCATCTATGGTTTCCTTGAGAATAACACATCCAAGAAAGGAAAGGTCTCGACAGTCTTTGAGAATGGGACAGGCATTCAAGAGAAGAGTGGTCGAAGAGGACCGAAGTATTGAGATACAAGATAAGAATAGTCCTAAAAGGGACATACCTTGTGGATATCCGGATGGGGTATGTACCTTGTAGAGGTAGCGTGGTATCTCATGTAAAGCCTCCCAGCATAACACTCTTGATTAAAGTAGAGGTTGTTTAGTTATGTCTTAGAGATAGTGCTAGTCATGAAGATGATGTTTATAGTATGGCTTATCAATCCGACTCATCTTATGAGAACTCTTTAATTTGAGAATGATGTTGTATCGGTTGTACAATTATGAATACCTTCCTAGTTAAGAGTGAGTGTTGGAAACATAACTAGTTTCAGTCTTCATATTGTTGTTGTACTCATTTCAATATGTATCCTATGTAACAAAGAAGAGAAGAAAAGAAAAAGTTATTATTATTAAAGTTGGGTTTAATGCACATTATTGATGGTCTTCTAGGTAAAAGCATGTTCTTTGTGCTTCAAGGGTTTGTTAGGTCTTAGGATTTATTTTCATGAGTCAAAGGAGTCAACATCATGTTTATAAGACCCTTCTGAGAAAAATGTAAATGTAAAAAGTATTTATTTTGAGTATAGAAAGTCCATGAAACTCAAAAAGTACAAGTTGGGCCCAACAATTACAAGTTGACCTAAAGGAGGGAATTTAACCCCTTGGGAAGGCCATATAAAGAAGCAATTCGACCTCATTTGCCACTCATTCAACCTTAAGTTCGATATGTCAAGAAAGAAGTTCAATCTAAAGCTGGGAGAAGCAGAAAAGAGGAGTGAAGGTTTAGGAGAAGGAAGAAGGAAAAAATATCTTGCTGTTGGGCTCTATCTCTATCACATGTGCAAAGATCTAGGGTTTTTGGTGCTCAAAAGAAGGTCGAAGTTGCAGGTTCGAGTTGCATTAGGACGAAGTGCAAAATCTGTCCCTGGAAGGGAGAAAACTATACCTTGACATCATTGGCCTTAGAAGGAGGTGCCTTGATCTAGGAAGGTCTCAAGAGGAGGTTGGATTAAGGTTTTTGTGGAAAAGCTACAAAGTTGAAATTACAAGGTCAAAGTTGCAGGATGAGTTGCAGTATTGAAGTTGGCAGGTCAAAGTTGTAGTTTGATGTTGGTTCGTACATAATCATGGAAATACTTTATTGGAGGGTTGGCTTGGTACTTGGTCTAGGGTTTAGGTCTTTGTGTCTCAATGGAAGCTAATTCTATATGATCTGAAAATGAGATCTTAGATTAATATTAAGGTATTACAGACTCATGTGCAGGGTTTGCCTATATTACTTAGTGCAACAGATCGAAAAGATTGTGAATAATATAGACAATGAGCAGTTAGGGAAACATAATAGACACACACACATAACACAAAAAATAATCAAGGAGTTCACCCAAAACTCTTGGGCTACGTCTCCTGGTCCAGCTTTCAGTGGTGACCTCTCTATTATGTCTTCAAGAGCAGAGTTTTTACAAATGTGAGCTCAAATTGAGTCTCAACACAACAGGAACAAACAACAGGGTTTTGCTTGAATCCCTCAAGTCTTTTTGAGTACACAGACTCTCCCTCTCACTCTCTATCTATGTTTTCTCTATGTCCGCTCAAATCCCCTCTCAGCATTAACCAATCATGGTGTAACGTCTTCAGGTATGGTGGCCACTTGTTATGAAACGGAAAGGACCATTGGCGCATTGAATCCCCAAAAATATCGTTTCTTTGTTTACACAGAGAAATACACAGTAATGCTGTAAAATATGCCAAACTGTCATTTATCGGACTTCAAATATTATCAATTCTGCCCTAGACTCCATCAGGTCCGCCTTTGTGTCGCTAGTCGCAGGTTCCTTTGTATTTGGGTTTATAATGAAAAACCCCGAATATACAGGGAAAAATATAAAATTGCTACATATCGGACTTCAAATATTATTGTATCGTATTCATAACCATTATGGGTCCAGCTATATCGCTTATTGCATATCGCTTTTAACTTCCGATCGCTGATTGATTCGATTGGCCTTATCAGCTATCGGTGCATCGGCATATCGCATGGTCATTGACCTATGGCATCACCCCTTACATAACTGCGATGTGATATTGCGATGCGATATATCGCAACTGCATATCGCCAATCCTTCTAACCGTGGGCTAAGTACTTCTGTATATGCATATGAGCGATGCGATATTGCGTGAGTAGATCTGGACCGTTGATCTGCACGCTTGATTGACGATCCTCATTTAATCGCGCTTGATCGCCATCGCGATTTCCATAAGACCGCTTTCGATTTACTCCGCCTGCTACCTCCGATTGTGATATGCCGATTAGATCTGGACCGTTGATCGCCTAGATCCGATGGCTCCTGTGCATTGTTGTTTTAGCCTCCGATAGACTCTGTTTTCACCATTTCTATGTGTTTTTCTCGTCCGATAGTGTTTTTCGCCATTCTTGAAGGTTTATCCTTGGCGATAGTTCTTAAGTATTGAAGACTTAGAGGGTTTTTAGGATCCATTTTGGATCACGCCTTCCCACTGAAAAGCTTTTGGACCACCAAAAGTTGGTTTTTAAGCATCGATCAAGTGAGGATATAGCTTCCTCACTTGTCCAATCTCTATCCATCATGCACTGCTTGGTTTTGAACTTTTGAGTCTGATTCTCAGGTACTCAACATCCCCTCTGCACGTAGTCCTCATTGTCCTGTCCTGAACTGTGTCTTCTTATAACTCATTGAGATATCCAGGCAACAAATCATCAATAGAAGGCAACTAACTTTGCTCTTCGGGATCTTCAATCAATTAAGGTTCATACAGTCTCAAGTTCTCTCCATTAATGACTGAATAGATATGCATATAATCTGGCAAATTAAGGTGAAAAGCATTTTCACCAATTTTCTCAAGTATCTTGAAATACCCATACCTTATTGGTTTTAGCTTCTTACCTTCACCTTGCATTCTATCTTTGTTGATGTACAGCCAGAATTGATCACCAACTTCGAAGCTATGCTCAGTTCGATGCTTGTCATGCCTTGCCTTGTACTTGGCCTGACTTCTTTCCAGCTGTTCCTGCACTACCCAATGAATTTCTTAGATCTGTTCAATGAACTTGGTTGCTTTGTCCACATCACTGTGTCCATCAACTATTATGTCTTTACTAAAGACAAAATCCAAGGGAGACTTTGGTATAAAACAAAAACAAGTCTCAAAACGAGATCTTTGAGTAGAAGAGTGCTTGGCACGGTTGTAAGCATGTTGCACATAACACACATGTTCATCCCAAAGCTTGGGATGCTTGTTGTAATAGCCTCTAAGCAACTGGATCACTGTCCTATTGACCACCTCTGTTTGACCATCTGTTTGTGGATGAAATGTTGTGCTCTTCTTCGATTTGTTGTCCATCAATTCCCACAGACTTGATCAAAACTTCCCAAGAAATTGGGAATCTCGATCAAAAACAATAGAAGTCGGTAATCCAAAATGAACCCATACATGCTAAAAGAACAACTTTGTTGTTTGTTCAGCTGTAACCTACATGTTACAAGGTATCAAAATACACATTTTGTTGAACCTATCCACCATAACATATAAATAATCATGACTTTTTCTAGATTTTGGCAATCACCCAACAAAGTCCATGGAAACACTTTCCCAAGGATGAGAAGGAATTGGAAGTGGAGTATACAAGCCTATTTTTCTATTGTTGGGCTTGCTTTTAGCACACATGGTACACCCTTTAATATATCTAGAAACTGTTTCATGCATTCTTGGCCAATAACAGAACCTTTGTAGTTGTGCA